>MU172284.1:239433-295682 GCA_016695485.1 Suillus hirtellus
CGTGAAGTGAAGAAGCAGGTGTTAGAAGAGAGTGGACTAAATGATGAAGATTTGCCTTGGGTCACTGTTGTGGATCCATTTTTTGAATATTGATTGTTGTCGCTTAAATCAAAATGGCAGAGTACCGCTCGGTTCGAAGTGACCACCGGATTAGACGCTCACACGAAATGACCCCCGGCATCGCGGCACACTTCCTACTTAATTGGTCATTTTCAGTAAAACATTGTGCGCCTGCGGCCTCAGGCCCTCAGTGCATACACGCGTCCTCGACTCTTGTCTCCACAGCTGCTGCAGAATGCATCCCATTGCATCAACTCAACAGTTGGTGCTTTCTAGCGCTTGAGTTTGACCATTCATCTTGTATAATACCGTTGTTTTTCATGACAAGCAGTACACCAACACACCACCATGTCAGTCCTTCGAACGCATGCATATAGCTTACTACAATATTACCCTTCCATCGAGCCTCCTCCCAAGACCTTCTTATGCACCAGGTGCAGCCGAAGTTCTCCCTTCTGGCGTCTCAAACTCGTCAGCAATTCTGTTGCGGAGGAGCACCTTACTTTGAGCTTCTGCTCCTAGTCTCCCGGTCCACTGGTCTAAGTTCTCCCCTTCTCCAACCCCCTCCCAAGTACATGAATCCTATGCCACACAAATACCGGTGTAACATGGTTGCTAGCCTCGGCGGGCCCTCATCGCAGATGCTACGCGAGCCCTGCGTTCAAAGGATTGTCATCGCGGATGGTTGTGAGTGCCATCTACCATGGGATCAATAGTGCAGAGAGACCAAGTAAGGTTCGCACCAGTTCTTTTACCAAAATTCTCTTCCCAATTATCATGTGCCAGGCGCTGGATAATTGATTTTGATCGAGTCATAATTATTCTTGAATCTCTTGTGCTATCTCCAGAATTAGTGCATCCCGAAACGACGGATGGTCTGATTGTAGCGCGACGATGCCCACCTCAAAGCTATTTAGCAGTACACCCGCACACACATCTCTGTCTACGGCTCTGTTCTGCACATTTCTTGCAAGCTCCGGTAGCATCTCGGTCGAGGGTAATTTGTCGATATCATGGCTCTCTTGGAATTGCGCATGTATATGGTGTTCGTAAGCAACTTCATTTTTCTATGGTTGCAACATTCCAGGTCATTGAGTCACCCACTTGAAGTAATCGAATTTTGGAATAATTCGTCTGTGCAAACCCCACACAAAGAAGTATCAGCACACTCATATACGCACCACATATAGGAGTGTATTAAGGAATGTCGACATTAACAGCACCTGCACATTTGGGGGCGAGTTATACGGTGCCGAACAGTATCCAGTACCCATCGGGTAGTGTGTCAAAACGTGCGACAACAAATGAGCGGAAACGGTTGCCGGTGTAGGCAATGAATCCATGTTGGGAGCGATTGAAAGGTACCTCCGGTTTCGCGGAGTCAGATTAAGGTGGATGAACCTTGACTCGAATGCTCAGAAGGCCTAGGAAGATAGTCGTTGTCCTGAGGAACATTGTCATTTTAGGATATACTGTAGTCATGTTGCACTGGAATGAGTTGGCACGTGGGTCCGTCCATCAACATCTCAATCACGATATCATGATTTTAATGACTTGATGAAACTTTCCATCTAAAGCGTGGAGGCACAGCCACAGGCGTTGTTTGGTAACAGCCTTAGGAACAAATATGGCGCGTCTTCAAAGCTTCAACGTTGCAACATCGTCCTTGATATTGCGCAGGTGGCAGGCACGCCAATTGATAGCATAACTTACTTTGAATAGACGTCGATCATCATGGCGGACGCAACGGCGTCCTTCAAAGACGTCCCAGAGCTGTTCGAGGTTGGCATAATTCTCATAGCTTCGTACCAATGTCAGGCTTACTCTGTTTCAGGTTGAACTTGGAGAAGCTTTAACAGCAAGGACCGAAAGCCTTTGTCAGTCAAGCATGTTCTTATCTTACTTATTGAAACATTGACAATGTATTATAGCAACATTCCGTGAACTTGGCCCCCCAGACCTCTGTCATATTGTGAAGAGTACAGGACGTACTGGACAACGCGATGTGAGTTTCAACATCTAGGATTTGCGGCGCATATGTTGATTATTAGTTAGATTGGCTCATATCATTTTGTGTCTGGAGTGGATGCGTCCTCTTCAGCATCCCTCGCCGCGTACATCAATTCTCTCACATACTCTATCGAGGACAACTCTGCTTGGTTTTCAAAGAGTACAGCATGGAAAGTTAGAAATGGCTGTTATTGGTTTGTTCTCATGACCTTGCACCTCCATATATGCTGAACATCCTGTTAAAGTTGTTTCAACGCGTTTTCTCGCGTCGATATCCGTGTAGATGTGAAGATCCCTGGAGGTGTCGTTGCCTATGTCGTAGACCTTCGTGGAGAGCGGTGCGTATTCTATCATAGCACGTATCGAGTCATTGATTGTGTTTGTGGACTCTAGACACGAAGCGACTCCAGAAATATGGCAAGAAACATACCTCTCTGCGCTGCTTCGGGCTATCCTCTACTCCGACGACCCGACTTACTGGCTGGAAGCTTACCGCAAGCTTGATCCTATCACTACAATCGAAGGCGAACTCCGATTTCTACAGGCAGCTGAGGCCTTGTTTATGAAGGGCGAGTGCTTCACCTTTGGCTTCGCTTGTTGCTTGTTCAAGAAACTGATCGCAATGTAGGATGGCAGGTCGGGTCAGATCCTGAGATACAGGTTGCTACTGTGGTTTCTAACCACTTGACTGCTGGTGTAATGAAGTACTTCAGCAGTAGTGGCCGCTGCCAGCCAGCAGCTAATTTATTCGAGAAACTAGCTGCACGAGAGCCGGAAATTGCCTCGCTCCTGGCAAGAAGCTACATTGGAATGAGTGCGCTTGCTTCTCCCTCTTTGCAAGATACCGTTTCGCCTGACATATTTTATGACAAGATGAGGAAGTTAAGGCAGTCCAGATCATGTCTGCTGCCATGAAGCATACTCCACACTCTTATACCCTTCTCCACGTACAAAGTGATTTCCTTCGTTCTAAGGGCAGGTCGGACTGGGCTTTGAAACTCGCGAAAGAAGCTGTTAACTGTGCACCGAGTGAATTTGTTACTTGGGAGAAGCTCACCGAGCTATATATCGATACAAAAGACTACGAATCGGTATGCAACTTTCTTGAGTGCGGTCAATTTCACTGACCGCCACCACAGGCGCTTTTAACGCTGAATTCATGTCCAATGTTCACTTTCAATGGACGTGATGCTCACCGTACTCTTGTACCTGCAAAGGTCCACTTGCCATTCCAGCGCCAGATCGGCGACATCCTCCCTGAAAAGACGAAAAGTGAAGATGATGTGGTTCGTGAGATTATTATATTGTCGTTCCCATCTCATGTCTCGTCAGGCTGATCCTGCCCTCCTTCGCCTTCCTGCATCGGGTCTTCGTGGAACGTGGGCAAGGGCCTATTCCTTGCTCACACGTCTTGTCTCTGATATAGGCTGGGACGAATTGCTGAAGACGCGGAGTGTAGTGTTTGTCATGGAAGAAGAGTATCGGATGCAAAAGGCCCAAGCAGACATCCAAAAAGTGGTGACCAGCCACAGTGCACAAGATGTGAATGAAAATGCCGCAGTGATCCACGAGGATGGCTCTGTGACCGCAGGGAATGCAACTCTCGCAGACGATGACGCGTCTACACGAGGGATGTCAAGCCCTCTCTCGGAATCGGAGAGCAAGCCTGAATTTGAGAATGGACTGAATGTTTCTGCCATCCCGATTATCCGCGTGTCCTCAGAATCTGACACGGAACGCGAAATTGCAGAGTCCACTCGCAATGGCATTGCGGAACAGGACGAGCAAAGCATGACACTCGAGAAGCCAGTGCAAGCTGCTGCCGGGGAGGAGCCTGAGCCATCGCAGGTGTCAAACTCCTATCAGGAGGCATTCTCATTCACAAACAAGCGCCTGTGTGAGCGGTGGCTAGATAATCTGTTTATGGTCCTTTACGAGGTAAGAATCACTCCACAACGGGCAACTTGTTCCTTGAATACAACATATCTTCCCAGGATTTGCGAGTGTGGACTATCTTTCGAGCAGAAGTCGCACATTTCAAAACACAGCACGTTGCGTACCGGAAAACTGGCATCGAATGGGAGATCCTCGGAGACCTAGGCATGCGCTTACACCACAAAGAGGAGGCTAAAGAGGCATATCAGCGATGCCTGGATACTTCGCGTTACTCCCAAAAACCATGGGCGAAGCTATTAGAAATGTATGCCGACGAAGGAGACATCACACGCACAATCCAGGCTGCGATACGAGTGGCAGCATACCAGTATGCCGATTACACAGAGATGACTGTATGTGATGTCCCTTCTGCATAGGGAGATAGCTCACCTTGTTCACAGTATCCAACGCTGATTGCGCGGTGTTTCTTCAAGTTGGGCCAAATCCATGGCCATGCCAAGATATCGTTTACTCTTCTGAGCATGGGTTTACCCGACCCGATCCTGAAAATCATGGATAGCTACCTGCAATATGGGAAGACTTTCAAGGTGGAGGGATATGACTTTTAATCACTATGTAGTTTTGTTCTTTATCCGTCGTACTGTTCTGATACCTACATTGTGATTCATGTGAATACTTCGCTTCGCTTCGGCTTCGCTTGGGATTTATGACCCCCATGGCCACATGATTGGGGGCGAAAAGTGGCAGGTTCATGATTCCCTTTCTAAGCATCCAACTGTTTAGTTGTCAATCCACAAACGTTTCTTTCCGTTTCCTCAGTCAACGCCCGCCATCCCATCATATTAATTTGAAAAGGCGTAGTATCAGAGACTTCAGTGGTTAGGAGATGTACAGTGAGCTTGACATCATGGGGGACTCTCCTATTCGACGACTGTCCACCACCAGCTCAAACAGTAGCCTGAAGCGAGAAGAGGATCTCATCAATGCCTACGAAGCAGAGGAAGAACGGATCATCAATGTATTGTCCCGCAAACTCGAGCAGGTATGCAAGGGTCAGTCCCCTCTTTGAAAGTGACTTATTCCACACGACGTGTACAGCTTCGTGAGGAGAAAATCCAACTCGAAAACGCGCTCGAAGCAGAGTCAGAATCTCATGTGAACAGGCTCGGTCGGGAATTGTCTGCACTACGGCTTCAGCAGCAGCAGCAACAACAATCTGGGACGAATGGGATCACTGCTTCCCCAGATAACAGGGTGGGAGTTCCGACGTTTATGGCTGGTCGAGAACCTATGATTCCAAGTGCAGAAGTCATGCTGGAAACCATGAGACGAGAGAATGAGCAATTGCGCAACCGCCTAGTCGATACAGAAAGAGACTATGTGCGGGTATCGCGGTTGAACGAAGTGTATCGTGAAGAGCTCCTTGAACACAGGAGACGGGTGAGCAACAGCTTTTGATCTGTCTTGTGTGTCTTTAATCATGCCCTCTTATATTCAAGCTCGGTCTGTCAGTCGACAATCTTGTCGGCCTGTCCTCGGCAGACCCATATTCGCAGCCTACGCATCGACGATCTGTATCTAATCTATCATCGCCCAGCACATCTGCGACACAGCCTTCGCAAGCAATCCATGGTGTCCCTATCCCTCGACCTTCCTCCTCGATACGGCGCCCAACGAACAATGTGTCAGAAAGTAATACACCGCTATCGCATTCTCCTTCCTCGACAGAGTCACCATTCCCATTCTCGCCTATTGTCGGAACAAATCCTACAAGTTTTGTCAGTAATGGGACGCCTATGACGACGCCACCATCATCTGCTTCGTTAACGTCAAATCCTCCATCAACGTTCACTATTCCTCATATGTTGTCCTATCCCTCAGTACCGCCACCATCACTGTCCTCTTCGTACGGCTCACCTGTGGTGTCATTCATACCGCATCGCGACCACTCACTGTCACCTGGGGTCCCTCTAAGTAGGCGCGGTTCGAACGCACGAGGAAACATTGAGCGTCGTTTCGTGGATCCAGTGGGTGTTAGCAATAATAGGAGTCGGAGCAGACACGGGAGCATTGAAAGGGGTGCACGCGTTGCGGAGACAGGGCAATTGATTCCTCGTTCTCGTCGTGAGAGTCAAAACGTTTCAGCCACGTCATCGGATGTATCTGCGACAGCGGAGGGATGACTTGGACAGTCCATATGAAAGTTTGTAGCTTTCTGATTTTTCCAACGCTACTATACATCGTTTTATGCTATCTTTGCTACTGGAGAGCTCATGTATGTAATAATGTTCGGTCCCGTCCCGATCGGTCGAACAATGTGCTATTATGTACCAAATGTGGAATTTGCGCCCGTGACAGGACCCCGCACACCGACGGAGACGAGCAGCACTTTGTGTTTGGAGACTCACACCAGACGTGAGTGAAAGATTTAATGACATTACTCAGAAACTTTTCTGGCCTCTGTCCAAGTTATTTTATTGGTGGTCGAGTAGCTAGGTTATCTTGATTAAAATTGATAACCATTTTATCATGCAACATTGTCTGTAGATTTCCGGGGTCTTCCCGACGTGACACATATTCGCTTCGGATCCGCGGAAGCTTTCGAGTCACGCAATATGGGCGCGGTATATAAGAACGCGTCGGGGGAGCATCGCCCCTTTTTTTCAATGTCTTACCAATACCCATACACCCAAGGAAATATGTCAATGCCCCCAACGCCCACAACACCATATTCATGGGAGACAACAGAACTCGACAACGACATCCCAGAGCAACTTGATCACCATCAGTCTGCTCACCACGCTTTGAATCCGCAGCAACAGCCTCAAAATGTATACGCCACGTCACAGCATATGATTGAGCTTCAAGAACACGTACCCATTGTTCCAAGTCAACGCAGAAGTGATGTCCCACAGCACCTGCATGTATCATCAGCGCCAGGACCTTCAAGAAGACAGAATGTCATGTCTGGGTCCCAAGAAATGAGACCTCACATATACGTTGATACGACGCGTCATATGGCAGCTAGCACTAGTCCCTCTTCTGGCCCATCATCTGCTAGTGGTGTGCATTCAGTGGGACCAGTGAGAGCGAAAACATCACCCGCACACAATACGGTGCATCCATATCGCCGCCCCCAGAGTGCGAATCCAAGACGAGAGAATCAATCAAATCCCCCTGTGAGACATACAAGTAGCAGTTGTGCACCAGGTCCGTCGATGCCAGCAGCCCAAACACCCGCTCCTGCCCTATTACACAGGTGAGTGATCATGCATTGACATTCACTCAAGGGACGTATTCCTGATCTTATCGTAGGACCGGCATCATCAGCCCATCCCACATCATCCCACCCATACCATCCAATACGACTTTTATACCCAGAGCCGATTACTTCTTTTGCAGCGAGAGTAGAGTGACCACAGCAATGTTTGAACTTCCAGGAGTGAAGAAGAGCGACCTGAAGATCGAGTTATCAAGATGCCAGAACGGTGTGAAACAAGTATCAATCACAGGAGAATCCAGACAGCCACTCCCAGACGGTCTGATGGCGCTCAAAGAACGAAAGTATGGCAAGTTTCGTAGGATACTTCCCGTTCGTCATGATACCAAGGCGAGTAGGCTGAATTCCCCAACGTTATTGCAGCTCAAGCGCGCATTTTCTGGCAGAAGGAAGACGTCACCGTCGCTTTAGAGGACGGTGTTCTTATTCTTCGCATACACTTGGGGCCACCGCTCCAGCCTGAGGAGTCAGAAATAATCCCTATACCATGAGTGAGCCTGACTTCAAGTTCTATCCAAAGTCCTCCATCGTGCGCCAATTGTTCCGGCAAGAGCAATACGACGTCTGATACCTTCAAGTCGTTTTTTCCGCCTTGCTAACACATCTAGCTTTCAAAAATATGCATACACTTGCACTGTCGACTTGCTTTGATCATTCTGCTGTCACTGTTCTGCCTGAAGTTTCCAAATCCGTGACGATTGTTACATCTTGGCTTCCATAGTCTAGTATAATACACATACATATTCCACACTCACTGTAGCAACATAGTAGTATGTTTCTTGTGATACCATATAGTCTTGATATCGATGTTTTATGTACCGCTTGATGGCCAGCTTATACGCGGCCAATCGCAATCGGCAAGAAGCATCGAATTGCGTGAAGATAGGGTGAAAAAATGACTGTAAAGTGTTGGTGGCTTGTTCGCACAGTCCTTATATTGGCCTGTCCTTTTTGTGCGTCAATATTGGCGTGCTGCAGTGGTCAATATTTAGACTCGACAATGATCAGTCTGTGGGTCTGGTCAATATCAATGATGCTGCAGCGCTTATTGTTCCGGACTGTCACATTCCAAGTGTAGATAATAAATGTCACGCGCCAGCTGTCACGCTCGCGTCTTGTTCTTACACCTTCGCGATGGCAGCAGCACTTGAAAGACAGAGCCTAGTAAAGCTATGCTCCGGAGAAACATATGAGAAAGCACAGGCGATTCTACGACTTACAAAAGTCAAGACTGGGGTTGGCACTGGATATCTCGTCGCTCATCCAAGTGCACTCCCAGGAATTTGCGCGTATCTCGCGTCAGAAGAGTACGCCGTTCTTCGATCACCATTTTCTAGCATTTGATACTCGTTTACAGACTGAATAATAACGAAGTGTCACAAAAGGCCGCGGTCGCGAGCGCTTGCATCAGTCAAAATGACTTTACAAAGGCTTTGAATATTGTGCGGCAAGCACTCGGTTCGACAGCGCAACAACACACGAGGGATCTTGATTACAGGTCGCTCATTGGCACGTACCATGTAGCGCCGGCCGAAGAGGCCTTGGATTGGATGCACGAAGCAGAAAGCAGTATCCCCAAGGTCGACATGCTTCGTATGCGTCATCAAACCAGTACGGTAACTTGTGCCATATTTTATTGGATATGCCAGATCATGGAGGTCTGCATAATATATCATTTGAATATATTCTTACTCACGTCGTGTTTTTAGGTTCAGGGGGTGCAAGAAAAATCACTTTGTCAAAATCATGGCGTCCGTCTACCTGCGTTCAAATCTGTTATGAAGGCCCTCGACAAGGAATGCGATGCAGTCGCCGGCCGCATCAAATCTGAGCTACAAGAAATGAATTTTTCTGGGGCGCCTTCGAAACTCCGGATTCGCCCTTCTACTTCGCCACAGAAATCTCCGTCCAAATCCGCTATGAAAGCCAAATCACGGGATGTCACGCCAGCGAAGCCCCTCACATTAAAACGTGCTGTGGTGGCCTTTTCCCACAGCGTCGATGATCCCGATGACACCCTATTGCCTGAGACCCCGACTAAAAGACGTCGGGTTGAGTCGCCTTCCAAACCTGGCGGAAGCGTTTTAACACCCACAAGACGTACCAGGGCGCCACAAAATGCCACACATTCCGTAACTGCGTTTGAGCAGGCTGTCAGGGGCGATTCTACACCACGCCACGAACAGCAAAAGTCTGCATTTTCCATTGCCGTATCTATTGGCTCACACTCCTCATTTCCTGGTCCTTCTACCCCGCGGCGCTCGCGAAACCAACCATCTATACTAGTTGAAGAGTCGGCCACCATGGAAGTCGACGAACAACGATCGGCGCCTGCTGGGCCTCCTGTACGCAAACGTTTCCGACCAGTGTTCCTGGACCAGCGACAGTGGTGCAGTCGAGACTCAAAACTTGCCAAGATCTGGGACGCTGCCATAGAGCATAGGACGCGGATGATGGGGTTGTATCCGCATCCATTTGAGCAGTATCGCCCTGTTGTTACCTCCGGAGTCGTGTGACCTTGGCCCACTCCCATATCATCACAATCCTAGATCTTGATTGCTATACTTTGCCATCCGCTTCCGTGTCTAGAAGTACATATATCCGTCCATTTTACATGGATCATTTCTCGACTTTCGCACAGAATAAAACTTGTTCTGTGCCTGTTGTTACTGTTCACCTGTACTGGCGCAGAATGATCATACTGAACATTTTTTGATAACTATGCATTGAGTCTACGCAGACCAACTCTAAATGCGTCAGCGGGTGCTCCTGGACTTCCGGTAGACATTGCAGAAGTCAAGTCTATTTCTCATCAGGTTAATACAGGACCTTGGTTCTCATTCGTCACGAACATTTGAAGGGTGACTTTGTGCCGCAGTAGTTGTTAGCAGATTGCTACTGTTCCGCCATTCGCCGTGGTAGGACTTGGCAGAAGTTGAAAAGGTACCGGAGCATGCAGGCATGAGATGAATTCATGATAAATTGTGTAGCTGTCAATACAAATTCTAGGGCCTAAGTTTCCTGGCTGTATGAGTATCTATCCAATAAATGTACATTAGAACTACCTGTTCATCCATGGAGAAGCTAGCGAAGTCCGCAGGGCGCCCTCTCCCCAAGGTCGTCAAAGACAATTTTGGCCGCCTGGAAGATGTCTGATGCACTCAAGAAGCAGAATGTGGTTAAGAATTATCTTAATATCAACGGACTTGAGGTGTTTCAACGAGTTGGAGCGAGTTGAGGTCAGTATGGTACAAAGTCCATTGACGAGTTCTCGGCAATTTATCATGATGCGAGAGGGTACTATGGGGATGTCGCATGGTTATCAATTGATGTCAGCCTGGTTTCTTGCAGTTGACGAATAATTTACCTCCTCCGAGTTTCGCCTGGTTTTGTCATTAGTTTTGCTATGTTCTACCGATTCTGCTGGCAGAACTGCCCGCGAATTTAGTTCTGCCCACGACACTATTGAATTGCGCGTCAAGACTTTAACATGTCCCATGGTGACCAAGGGGCCGTACTTTCCGCGAAGATTGCCTCGTTCTTGACAGCTATGTTGAAGATCACGAAACGATGCGGTTAATGAAGGTCAGTTTTAAGAACTGCATCAAGGACGCTGGTCAGTGGTGATGATAGGAGGAGCGGCCGTCTTCGGGACTAGCGGACCTTTAACGTTATAAAGTTGTAACTTTTGTTCTGTTTGTCATTCTGCGACCTTGTTTGTCTACCACCTTGTTACTTCCTTTGCCGGGTCATTATCAGAGCTCTCACATCAGACTTAGGGTGATGTCGATACATTAAATCACTCCAGAAACACGCACATACATTCATATTCACTGAATCAAGTTTGATTGTGATTTCAGGATGCGACCGTAGCGGGCTCTGCCGCGAGCACTGGACCCGGCTCTACCCTGCACTCAGGAGAGAAAGAGGCTGTTATGGTTGAACGGAACATGTGTACAATGTGTCGTGCGACATGTCTATGTACGGCTGGGACTGAGACCCTGAGACTCCTGGCACCCCTCAGCCTGTCCGCTGCTCCCGTCTCACCAGCAACCTGTATGTTATAGAACTTATAAATGCTGAACTGATCTCCCTGCCGAGTTTATCATCTCCGCCTATCAGATACCTGGCTGCTATAGAGAACCCTAAAACCAACGTTATTTCGACTGTTATGTTAAGATTATCCATTGATGGTCAACTTATCTAATTTGAATTTGAATGATACGTGCATCGCCAGCGAGCCAACTTGATGAGCTTAATACACTAACTCCATTACCTTATTTTCGGACCGTTGCCCTGGATTATGGATGCCAGCACAACAAGAAAACTGGGCTGGGAGGGTGTCCGCCGACGCACATACTAGTATGAGTACTGAATAGTAGATTTTTCCTTCCCTTTAGGTTTAACTTGGATCTCTTCAGGCTACACAGTCAATAACACTACTCGCGTTATACTATGATGTCGCGATCCAACCCCGCACCATATTGCAACAATGTTACAGATCTCCAGCACTCATTGTCCGCTGAACTCTCTCAGCGGCTCAAAGATCTCCTGGATCAAGCCCTGCTCGGTTTCATACGGCCAAATTCCACGTCTCAGTTTGCTCAACATGCTTCCGAGTTGGCTAATTTCCGCGAGGCTATAGCACAGAGGAATTCGAATGATGATATAGAATTTCTGCGCAGCTTCCGGGAATTCGTTCCAACTACGAACTACGAACCTTACAGCCCGTTCATAGCCAAGTTTTTTGCGACCCCTTGCAAGGAGTCTGATGTAAAGAGCATGTTCGCCCCAGGACTGCCCTACTGCTTAGCCATTTCCAGCACGACATCTGGAAAAGCGCCAAAAAAATTCCCAATATACCGACCCGCATCGCACCTTTTGCATCATCCTTTATATTTGTCGCTTCGCGACTCAGAGGGTAGTACCTTATCACCATCCTCTTTGAGTTTCGGGCAAGCCCTGAAAATGGATCTCGAGGATGGTCAGAGCTCCAAGCTGTTGCCGGTCTGCTCGGTAACCGTCGGTTTTCTGCGAATGCAAATGGACTGGGACATCGAGCATGATATGGACAGACTCGAATTATGGCGTAAGTTCGTTGTACTATTTTCCCTTGCATCTACTAATATCTAGGCAACTTTCAGTTCCAGGGAAAACGGGCCCATACGCGATTTCCTTGGTGAAGAACTATCGTGCTTTCTTCATTTTGAATGCGCTATTTGCACTCACAGACTGCCGGGTGACAACTATCCGCTTCCTCTTCGCCAGTGTATTCGTCAATTTTTTGCAATACATAGAGGATGAGTGGACACTCCTCATCGACTGCATCGCGAAAGGGATCATTCCAGACATGGAAAACCTAGAGCACGTGCGAGAATCTTTGGAGGTCGAATTTACGTTGATTTTACATTTCATTCAACTCACAGTTTGTCTCAGAAACATTTTACTCCAAACCCTATTCGTGCTGCTGAGCTTCGCGAAATTGGACCTCCTGGTATCGAGGGATGGGCAGTCCGTGTATGGCCTGACTTGAAAAAGTTTATCGGGATCACCGGAGGCCCCGCTGCTGCATCCGTTCCAAAGGTATGTCAAGTGTGGAAGGTTTACTGTGCAATTGGAAACTCAGCGACATAAGGTTACTCATGTCCTCGGACCTTCTGTTGCCATGCAGTCTCCTTGTTATGGCAGCTCTGAATGTTATATCGCTATACCATATTTCAACGGCAACCCTAATACCGACTTCAAGGTGGTGCCCGTAGATGGGGTCACCGAGTATCTGGACGTGCGTTCCAACGAGCCTTCTGAGCGTGTATTGTCCGCTGTAAGAACCATTTACATCATTCCGGCTTTGTGTACAGTGTACTCATCTCTGTCGCAGTGGGAGCTTGAGACTGGAGGGCATTACGAGCCCGTCTTGACGACTCGTAATGGCTTGTGGAGATACCGTATCGGCGATGTCGTCGTCGTTAAAGGCTTTGCGCCAGATGATGGATTACCTGTCATCAATTACCTTCATAGGCGAGAGTAAGTTACGATATGATTGAATTGTGGCTTAGCAGCTGAAGTGCCCGCCGAGAAGTGGCTCACTTGGACTGGCGTATGGAACAGCGTGTACAGAGTCGCAATTGACGGATGCGATCGTATCTGCGTCTGAACGATGGATCGGCCAAATCATAGATTTCACTGTTGTGGCCGACGACCGAGACACACCAGTCACCTATGGGTACTTGGTAGAAATTGGAGGTGATATAGGTTCGTGCTTGCTTTATGCTCTTCCACGCGACTGCACTTATTTATATTCGCAGGAATGGAGGCGAAAATGGCAACACAGCAAATTTTTGAAGACCTCATGGAAAACAATGAGTATCATATGGCTTTTTGGCAAGGGAGAGCAAGGAAGCCAACTGTCCGTCTCGTGAGGAAAGGCACGTTCACTGAATATCGCAGGCAGAAATGCGAGAAGACAAACGTCTCGATGGCCCAGGTGAAGGTTCCCATCGTTTTATCCGATCCATCGTTTAGGGAATGGCTTCTGCAGAAAGTTATCACAGAGTTGTAAAATAGTGACATACTGTACAAGCCGGCTGAAATGTCTTACCTTTCCGCACTTGCATATAGCTACAAATCTTAGCAGTGACTGGGACAGACCACGTGATATCTGAATTGGCGGATGATTGGTATTTGACATATCAGGAATCCACAATAAGGCTCTGTGAAAAACTACCCACGGGGTTTTTGACAAGTTTTCAAGTCACCCTCACTTTCGAGGGGTTTTTGGCACACCCAAAAAATGCGTTTTTCCCGGTCATTTTGACATTTTTTGCTACCATAATGCAAAGGCCCACTGTACAGGCCCGCCGGGCCCTCGTGAAGGCATCGGAACTGCGGTGTCCTGTTATTTAGGCGTGTCCAACGGTAGTACGACATTCGGCAGATCAGTAAAGGCATTTCCAACATACCGACTCTATACCTGTTGCTTCCTCATTCAAAGGGTAGCGTCTTATCGCCATGATCCCCTTCGGGTATCTTGCAAGTCTTGAAATTGTGTGGCGAGGACGGTCAAAACTCCAAGACGTTGGAGTCTACTTGGTAACCCTCGGTTATATGCGAATGCAAATGAACTAGATCATCGAGCATGATATGGACAGACTCTACTTATGGGGTAAGTTCATTGTGCTGCTTTTCCTTATACCTGCTGATATCCAGGTAACTTTAAATTCCGAAAACAGATCCATACGTGGGGCTGTCGTGGTTTTTGAATGCACTATCTGCACTCCCAGACTATCTCCGCTTCCTCTTTTCCCGCATTTTTTGCAGTGAAGCGGAACACATACACGTGTCTGCCTATGAAGATGTGCAACGCGGGAAGTTCCAAGCGACGTTTAACATCCCTACTCGTCATGACATGCAGGTATTTCTGCCTGATTCCTTGTTCCGAGGTAGAACCGAAAGCAGATCTGCAGACCGATATAGATGATCCTGTTACATTACTGCTGGAACTAACTATCGTAGCGTCCTACCCCACTTGAAGGTGAAAGACGCTGTGTCAACACCCTTTAGGTAGTTTGGCTGACGCTAAATTCTTCAGGCGTCTCGCGGTGCACGAAATCGTGTGTCAGCGGGTGCACGATAGCCTAGAAAAGCAAAACCTGCATCTACTTGAACATACCTGTACACGTGGCAGTATGCTCAGTATCGTACTGCGTCATGATCGACTGCTGGAGCCGTATCAATGTGCCGTCAATCCGCATCAATTTCAGAGTAAATGCAGCGATACTCATAGAACACCATGAGCACAGTGCAATTCAATGGCATTGATCAATGTTCGATTGTCTTCTTTTACGTTTAACGACCTTACGGGAAACCAGATACGACTAGGACCGTACGTCTCTCCTTATTATTCACTATCAACCCCATTAATGTTCGCGCATAAACCACCATCTTCACATGGTGCATTTCAAGATGCTCATCCCCGAATAAGAGCAGTGACAGGCAGAATCATCGAAGATCATGGAGTTGATCCATTCAGTCAGTCACAATTGCATACAATTGAAATCTTTTTGGCAAGCGCAGGACGGTTTTGCACATTATGAGATTATGTTCATAGATGTTGATGAGTGATTCAATTTGAATATGACACGATGTATAGGATGCTGATTATAGAAAACGTACGGGGATATCATCTCATCATATGGTACCGGTATACTGGTTGATATGCCGCATTCTCAGGTAAGCACATGCATCATATATGGTCACCTCTTTGGATTTTCCTGTTGTGTCAAGGTCAGCACAACGCGACACTTGCACTTCTTGGGCTCTGAGCCTATTCTAAGAAGTGCGCAGTAAGGCTCGCGCGAGACGCTGCAGGTCGATCCCATCAGGTGATACAAGCCTTCGACGATATAATGTCGCATTCCAACTTTACAAACTAATATCTTGTCCTGACACTGATCTATTGGATTCCTTGTCCGCCGAACTCACTCAGCGGGTCAAGGAGCACATAGACCAAGCCCTGCTCCAGTTTATACGACCGAATTCCAGTATGCCCAATATGCTCCCGAGTTGGCAAACTTCCGCGAGGCCATTGCGCAAAACGACTCGAAGGACGATATTGATTTTCTACATAGCTTCCGAGAATTTGTTCCTACCACAGACTATGAGCCTCACAAACCATACATAGCAAAGTTTTTCGCGACCCAATGCAAGAAGTTTGACGTAACAAACCTATTCGCCCCAGGACTGCCCTACTGCTTAGCCATGTTTGTATAGTGAGGACGGTCAGAGCTCCAAGACGTTGCCAGTCTGCTCTTTAACCGTCGGTTTTTCTCCAAATGCAAAAGAATTGAGACATCGTGCATGGTATGGACAGACTCAACTTGTGGGGTAAGTTCGTTGTGCTATTTTCTCTTGCACCTGCTGATATCTAAGCTACTTTCTAGTTCCGGGGAAGACAGAATCATACGCGACCTCCTTGGTGAAGGGCTTTCGTGCTTTCTTCCTTTTGAACGCGCTATTTGCATTCGCTGACCGTCGGGTGACAATCATCTGCTTCCTCTTCACCAATGCATTCGTCAATCTATTGCAATACATAGAGGAGGAGTAAACTCTACTCATTGACTGCATCACGAAAGGGATTATTCCAGACATAGAAAAATTAGACCACTTGCATAAACCATTGGAGGTTGTATTTGCATCGATCGTTACACTTCATTTAACTCACAATTTCCCTCAGAAACACGTTACTCCAAACCCTATTCGTGCTGCCGAACTTTGCGAAATTGGGCCTCCTGGAATCCAGGGATGGGCCGTCCGTGTGTGGCCTGACTTGAAAAAGTTCATCGGGATCACTGGAGGCTCCACTGCTGCATCCGTTCCAAAGGCACGCCAAATGTGGAAGGTTTACTATGCAACTAACTGATCGACACAAGGTTGCTCATATTCTCGGACCTTCTGTCACGATGCAGGCTCCTTATGATGGCAGTTCAGAATGCTCTTATCGCCGTACCATATTTCAGCGGTAACTCTGAGACCGACTTCAAGGTAGTGCCCGTAGATGGGGTCACCGAGTATCTGGACGTGCGTTTTAATGAGCCTTCGGAACGTGTGTTGTCTGCTGTAAGACCCATTTACTGCATTTCGGCTTTGTGTACTCATCCCTGCCGCAGTGGGAGCTCGAGACTGGAGGGCATTATGATCCCGTCTTGACCACTCGCAACGGCATGTGGAGATACCGCATTAGCGATAGCGTCGTCGTTAAAGGCTTTGCGCCAGACGACAGATTACCCGTCATCAGTTACCTTCATAGGCGAGAGTGAGTTACCAGATGGTTGATTTGCGACTTTGCGACTGCGACGCCTGCTGAGGAAGTGGCTCACTTCATCTGACGTATGGATCAACGTGCACAGAGTCGCAGCTAAAAAAACGCGATCGTATCTGCATCTGAAGGATGGATCAGCCAGATCATAGATTTCACTGTTGTAGCTGACGACCGAATCGCTCCAATTGCTTGGTGGAGATTGAAGGGGAGATAGGTTCGTGCTTGCTTCGGAGCTCCTACGCGTGACTGCGCTGACGATATTCACAGGAAAGGACGCGAAAAAGACGGTACAACATACTTTTGAAGACCTCGCGGAAAACAATGAGTATCATCTTGCGTTTTTGCAACCGAGAGGAAGAAAGCCAACCATCGGTCTCGTGGAGAAAGGCATGTTCACAGAATATCGCAGGCAGAAACACGACAAGATGAATATCCCGATGAGTCAAGTGAAGGTTTCCATCGTCCTATCCAACGAGACGCTTAAGGAATGGTTCCTGCGGAGAGTCGTCATGGAGCTATAAGGTATTACACAAGAGTCTAGTAATTCGTTTGGACGTTGGAATTGTTGTTGAGATGTCGGGGGTCTCTTGTACTGATAAGCGTGTGTATTTCGAATTTTTTTTGTTCTCCGCGGGCGACCTCGCAACCAAGTCCTGAAGAGAAAAGTTGATAAGCTTAGCTACTTAAGGTCAACATACATGTCATCCAACACAAGCCAACGTTCAGTCCCATGGAAGTTTCAAGCAAAAATAGAAAAGTAATAGTACACTAGTTGATGCGATTTGTAGATATAACAGTACAATGGTCAGGCATGCGCATGTTAGACTGAGAAATACATCTGTGCTAGGTTTGTACATGAAAGTGCGGACTCGGATGAAATGTCATGCTGACAATGCTACTTGGTACTTAGCTAGCGTAGCAACAACAAGGCTGCGATCAGCTCCAATAGCACACGTCAGATATCCTCAAGAAGACCGCTCTGGCTCAGACATCATATCCCAATCGCTGCCACTGTCGGGGCAGTCACCACCGACCGACGCGTCCGACCAGGACTCACTAGAGCTCCCACTAACACTTGGAGATCGACTGATCGGGATCAGAGGGCGCTGTGTCCACGATAGCTCACTCGAGGATCTTGCGTCTGAGAGAGGGATTCTACGTAGCGCCGGCGAAGACGCTCCATCACTCTCATCATCAGATTCAAACTCAAAGACGCTCGAAGGAACCGAAGGCGAACGGGGCGGATCATGGATCGGTGTCGAAGGGATAGAAAAGTCATAAGGCGAAGGCGAAGACCGTCGCGAGGCATCATCCACCTCCTGCAACGGGCTCCATCTCGGACGGCTCTCCCCGAAATCAAGATATCCTCGCATAGCTTTGGAGATGTCCACAGCGCTGGTGTTGGGCGAAGGCGGCACCGAACCATAAGTGGAGGAATCGCATGAAGACGAGGAAGACGACATATCAGAAACCCATGGGTCAATGATTGTGCAATCAGGTAGGCGTGGAGCGTTCCCATCGCGCAGAGTTTCCGTGCTCGACACCTTCCTCACCCTATTATGCTTCTCATCCCATTTCACCATCTCCTCTCTCTCTCTCGCGTGTCGCGCGAACATCTCATCCCACAGCGTCGGCACCGGGCCCTTGTGCTTCAACATATTCCTAAGCGCCCACTCCGTATCAAGCATCGCGAGGTACGTAACGTCTTTCCAGACGCCAACCACGCCCCTTCTCTCAGGCTTCAACACCGACCGCCGTCGGGTGCCTTCGTGTCTAAATCCCTGTCCCACAAAAAGACGCATCGCGCGGTCTTTCTGGGCGTCATCCATGAGCACCGCTTGGATACGATGGAACTTGAGATCTTCAAACGCCCATTTCAGCGCAAGCTCCACAGCTTCGCAAGCATATCCCTTGCGTCGGTGGCTTTCAGAGATAATGATCCCCACATTTGCTTCTTGTGCTGCGCTCTGCGCAGGGGCAGCGGTGACGTATACGAGGCCGATAGGTTCCCCTCCATTGGAGACTTCTTCTTCTTCCTCTAAAGGGATGGTGAAATCGCCCGATAGTGGCACCTCGTACTTGTCCTTCAACATCACGATGGCGCATAGCAAGCAGTCTTCTGCGAAATTGATTAGATATGGTACAGGCGCTTGCATGGGCTCTACTGCGCCCTCCATGAGCTCGTTCCACAGAACGCTGAGGAGAGCATTTTGGTAGTTGGTGAAGTCGAGTGGCGAGAGAGCCACATTTTGTGATTGAGTTAACATGACAATGCTAGCGATGGAGCAAAGAGCGGGGCTTCTGCGGCACTGTCGTGTCCAAATGATATATATCGACTTCGAAGACAAAGGCGCCCACAGCAATCAGTGGGTGTTGCACAGCTAGCACAGATCACTGCTAAATTTGGTCTGTGAACATGTAACCAACCTTGTATTTAGACTTGGGCGTAGCGAATTAGAGGGTGATTCGAGCGTTGAAGACAGGGGTGGATTCTCACGACTGAAACACGAGGAGCGGGTTAAACCAATTGGAACAACGTTCTAGACGAACATTCCTAGGCATTACACGTTATACGGCGGTTTGCCACCAATGGTCCAATCAAGCTCTAGTGTCAAGTGCGATAAGTAAGGCCCATTATATAATAATACAGGTTGTCTGAAATGAACGTTCGATTTATATCTCTCCAAAGGGCACGAGGGGTGCTGCCTCCGTGATATCGAGCGTCAGCGGGATGTCCATGATCCACCTGACCATCATGTCCTATGTATACTATAAGCGAAACCACAACAGTCGGATTATATCACTCACCAAGGCAGCTTCAGGTTGGTCGTAAGGAACCATGTGCCTGAAAAGATAAGCGGTTAACTATAGAGACACAAAAATAAGGTATAGGTTTCTAACCCAGATTCATAAACAGTCACAAAAGTGACGTTTCCAGCGCCAGAACCAGCGCCACCGGCAGACCGGACGGTACCAGCGACCTTTCCAGAACGCATCGTGACCCACTGCTCAGTCGGAGCCGTAGAAAATTCCTCCAAGAAGACGGTATCGAGTTGTTCGACCCACCGTTCGTTACCCTGCATCATACGTGAGCTTACGCCACACAAACCTGAATGATGACATATGCACCATGTAATTGCACATCATATCTGAGAACGGCATCAGAAATCCGCAGGCACGATAGATAGAAGGTCTACTCACCCGCATTACCAGCATAGATCAAGAGCCTGACGCCATCATTGATCATATCCGTTAACAACAGAGGCGTGTTCCGCATCGAATCGCCCTGGAGCATGAACGCCTGGTTGACAGCCATGTTGCAGGACTCGAACTTGCGTTGCGGGTTCACACCAAGTGCAGCCTTTACCTCGGGATCGTTCATGAAAGTCTCGATCCAGCCCATCTGGCGGTAACACAGAGGCCCATCTTTCTCACGATCGCATTTGATACGCGCATCGTAAGGGTTGAGACCGGATTCTGAAGGGCGAAGGTTCAGGTATGATTAAGATCTCGTTCTCGTAACAGCAGCACACACATACGTTGGATAGGAGCGTAAAGCTGAGAGTTGCAATACAGCGCAGCAGGCACACAAGTCAACCGGGAGTTGAAATCGCGACAAGACTTGATCAGCCTCTGGCAAGTCGGGACTTTGTTCCTCAGCGCAGCGCATTGCGCACCATTGGGGTCATCATAGATCGGGTAGGGTCCTTCGCAGAGATAATCGGGTATCGACGCCATCTGGACGTAGTTGTCTGTCATCCCGTTGCCCATCATAACAGACGCGAGGTTGATCTTGATAAGTCCCGCATTGGGCGAAAGAGGAAGGAGTTGGTTCTCGGTGTAGATCACGTTCGCGATGTGCGGGACATATGTGCCTCCATAGCTCTCTGCAGCGAGATGGAAAGGCTGAGTGGAGTATTCAGGGAAGCGGCCGAGGAAGAGCTCCATGAACGCATAAACATCCTTTCCAGCCACCGGGCTCGTGTCGACGGTGCTCCCGTCTTCAGAGTACGAATACCCGACGTTGATAGGCTGGTCGAGGAAGATCACGTTAGCGTGGGTATTCCAGCTGTGGGGGTTAACCGTCGTGTTGGCGCCTCCATCTGCGATATTACACGGACCGAGCTCAAACAAGAGACCAGTAGACGAGCTGCATCCTGGGCCGCCATTAAGCCACATCACAAGGGGCGCATCTTCCGGAGAGGTACGTGACTCGAAGAACCTAGATAAAAATGAATAAGATTATGACCGAACAAGAAAAAAAGATGGCATCAATTGAAAAAAACTGACCAGAAGAACAAATGTTTGTCGTCGGTGATATCGAGGTAACCGGAGTACTGCTTCACCGAAGGGTCACATAGCTTAGGCTCCGTGACCCTGAGCTTATAGTCCCCAAAATGAGGGTGTTGAACCAGCTCGTCTGTGATGGGGTTGTTTCAGCTTTGGTTTCTGCGGGAACCGGATCGACTTACAGGTTAAACCGTGTTGTTTGATGAATTGCTTTCCGTCTTCGTACCATTTATGTACTCTTTGGGTGTCTGGGAGGTGGAAGAGACTGTTCTGAACAGGGCTAGTCCCTCCGAGAACGACTTGGGTGTTCTCGGCTGGGGCTGCGAGGATCGCTGGTGCGACGAAGGCGAGCGGGAGGAAACTAAGAACCTTCAAGTTCTTCATGTTGAAGGTGATATAACGACAGCTAGCACCGTCTTCCTTCGTTCAAGTACGTACGAGAAGATGAACTTGTGGGATTACACTTCGACACGGACTGTGAGTCTGACACAGCTTTGTTTGGCAGCAAACAACCGTGTACATGCTGCCAATGCGTGTGACCCTCCGAGTGCCCTCGACATGATTTTTCGGCCGCTCCGGATGAATTATCTTGATCTTGCATATGTTGTGCCGCATGTAGCTGACCGATAATCAAGGAGTTCGTGCACTTAAGAGGTTAGGCCATCAGAGAATCCACGGATGCATATCATATGGTCGTGATCCCAGGAAGTTTGATGGGCGCCGCAGAAAATTGATTTGATAGTCAGCTGCACTGCTCATGTCCTCATACTGCGACCATGAGTAAATCCCACCAATTATATTGATTATTCGTAGTAAGTATCAGTCCATTTCGCACTAAGCGCCCGTAGCAGATGCTACGACACGATAAATGCTTACGAACAGCTTTATGTATGTATAACAAGCGACTGAGTGGGTGTACAGCGTCCTGCACTAATATACCCTGCACCATGACCCCAGAAGAAAGAGAGAGCTACAGGCTGCGCAGAGGAGCGGGTAGAAGGGGGGAATCTAAAGTGTCCCTGAGGTATATAGGGCATTCGCAACAATAAAACCGATGACAACGGCTGGTGATACAACATAGTCACAGGCATAGGTAGTTGGGGCGCGGGAGGTCGCGGGAGTTCCATGCAGGTATCTCAGGTCTTGAAAAGCGATATCAGATGTTAGGTTACAAGCGCGCTTCTCCTCAGGTTATCGCGAACGAGAACATCTTGCACTGGGATCAAGTCAGCATGGAAGATCGAAGCAAAGACAAGTACATACCGTTCTCGAGGATGTATGTCGTCGATTTCGTATCCTGTAAATCAAGCTCGGTTACCAAGAGTGCCTATAGATGATCACGCTTACAGTCACTGATGTAAGATGGAAATAGTACAGTCGCTCGGGAGAATGCTCTTTTAGCAAGCCAGCGAATTTCTTCTTCAAGTCTGATAAGACGACACGTCAGAGAGTGAGTTGACAACAGAGGGCATGACTTGCATTGACTAGCACTTTCAAAGTCATTCGGCCGACTCCCATAGCTGACGATGTAATCAGCCATGCGAATGCCTGATGCGAGCTTGGCGCGCAGGATATCGCATTTATTTAAAAAGAGGATGAGCTCGGTCTTCTTCAGCAGGGGATTAGACACAATAGCTTTCCAAAGAAGGAAAGAATCGGCCTGCCACGAAGAATGAGTAAAAGTCAGGGGGGGAGGAGATAAGGCGTACCAATCTATTTACGGATGGGTCTTCTTGGAGGACCTGGTCAAAGCAGCTTATGGGTGCCAGAAAAATGATGGCATTCATATCATCAAAGTATGGAACCCACGCGGCTCTCTACCAAAAAGGCAGGTGAGTGAAGACCACGTTGACACACTAGTACTCACCAGTGATCTCTGGCCGCCAACATCGAACACGCGCCAATCATGGCTCATAGGTGATCCCATGGAACCTAGTTAATAATCGGTGACAATGCGGTGGAAATGTTATTGCGGCGCAAACCTGTTTTCATAGTGAATCGATGTTCCGACACTCCGAGAGTCTTTAGCCGCGCGCGGAGAACATCGTCTGAATTTCAAATGAGCGTGAATTGCAAGCTATCGAGAATCTTACCATCAGTGGGCACGTATCGCGGGGAAGTCACACGATCCAGTGCATCAAGGAAGCTGTAAAGAGATGAGAGCGAGATACGAGACCATTATTGGGAAAACGTACAAGCCAGCCATCTCTTCCGGTCTCATTTTCTCAATGTCCATCAATTTGCGGATGATAGGATCCGTCCAGAGCCGTTTCATGTCTTCTGCGCAAGCGTTCAAAACCACGCCAGGGTCGTCTGGGTCGGACCAGTCGATTAGATCCGCACTGTCGCAGCTGTTTCGGCCCATGAGCCGACTGAAGGTATTCTTCCAGCCTACGGAAGAGTTGACGCTGATCTCTTGCTGAATGGGAAGGGATTGTGCGGGATTAGCTAATTTGGAAAGCTGGGCGTGGCCATTGGGGATAAGCTTCTTTATCAGGGCGACCTCGACTTGTAGTAAGGGAGCTAAGCGCATCTTGAGTTTCAAATGTTCTGGGTTGAGGGGTGGGTATTCCTTGAGGGGTAGAGAAGAGGGATTTGGCAGGGAGGTGGAAGGGTGGGCTGAGGAATGTGCCTTGGACATTAGGTCCAAGATTGCATGGATTGATTGAACGACATTGAGTTGGATGACGGCTCTCCAGGACGCACGTTCTGAGCGAAAGGCCTAGAGGGATATGAGTAAGAAATCGTCGGAGATTAATCCGTCGTAACCTTTGGAGAGTTCATGAGTTGGAAGTCTGTAATGTATCCAAATGAAGTTAAATTGTAGTTTGACCATAAATAGAATTGGGGCTTACTTTTCAGAGTTGTCGATTTGCCTTGAAGGTATTGGGGTGAGCTGACTGGAGGGTAGAGAAAGCTAAAAGTGACTCGCCTGATTCGCTCTGACCTGGTGGGGAATGTTAATGGGATGAAGATGAAGGGTAGTATGAGCGCACCTAGGAGGAGTATTTTGATTGCCTTTGGACCTTTCTTCTCTGAGATACGTTGTTTGTTGAGTTCGTCGTCGATTGCGTCAGACACACGCTTTGCTTCTTGTTCCGCAGCAAGTCGTTCCTCTCGTTCTGCGTGTGATTCTGTAGTAGGAGGTGCGATTGCTAGAGTGAGAGGATCGTCTTCTGATACTCTTTGTCGTTTTGAGGAAGGCATGGTGATTGAAAGTGGCGGTTGAGATGTAAGGTGGGGTGACGGTAGGAGACTAAAAGGTACATGTGGATCGGCGGTATGCTCCATAAAGTTGGATCCGGACTGGGTCTTGTGACTTGATCGCAAGCTGTTCCTGTCAGAGTAAGACTGCCATCATCAAAGAGTACTTCTTGCTTCCTGGTTCAGTGCCTCGGTCCACATCTATTTCCGTTTTTACGAGCTATTACTCACCCATTGACGGCCGTGTGATGAGGACATGTACCGATCAGGCAAAATTATGGTCCTCGTTTAAGGAGCAGCGGCATAAAATTGATTCTTGTTGAATTCCGCGATTCTGTATGTCAAGGTATATGCCGAATTCTCGCTCTCCGCCGATACCATGGGTACAACATCAAAAACTTGTATCCAAGCGTCGGTTCCGAACCCAATGGCAATACTAATCAACCTCGACTGCTACTCCAACGCTTGTTCTGCCGTGCTCGCCGCACTTCAACGGCTACAGTCCTCCGCCGCTCTAGTCTTGGCCCTCGGCAACAGCGACCATCGCTTGACCTACTTCTTTTTCACGTCTGACGGATGGCAGCAACAGGATCATTGTCATGTCGATTATGTTTGTCAGCAGACCGGTGTAAGCATTGGCTCTACCTCCGTTCTCGCCACTTGTCTTACATAGGCTCCCCCGTGTTTCCCTCTTGACATTAGAACGTTCGCCGCTGGTCGTACGGTAACCGATCCGTTATAGTCAAATGGTATCCCGCACGGTATCAGGGGACGATAGCGCAGGTCTTCTTGTCAACTGTCTCCGCGCCATCGAAAAGGCAAAACATTTGAGCCCCTCCCTGGCCTGTTTTCAGCTTAATTATCTTTCCATTCCTGTCGCTGCAGATCGTATTCGGCGCTAATAACGAGTCACGAGGTCATCTCGAAGTATAGGTCATGTCATGTGCACTGATGATTAGGAAAGTCAAATACCCTCCAGGTCATTGCACACGATAACCAAATTCATGTCAAAGGAGACTGACATGAGTTCTAATTAAAGTTCATGGAATCCGCGTGCAGCAAGCCACGAGGTGATAATAGCTAGGCATCTCGACCCATACACCTGCTTTCATGCTGTGTCGGTGTGCTTTTAAAACAGTACTTGTGATGCTCCGAGAAAGATCATCAACCCCTAATACCATTAGTTCTCGCGAATGGCGCTTCAAGTACTTGCTGATAGGCATGTGAAGCTAAAAATCTGACGGTCTTCCATTCGGCTACCTCGGAGTCTAGACTTGCTCCACTATCTCACAGGCGAAACGCCGAGGATATCAGATTACTCGTATTTCAAGTTACTGCGGGCTATTAGCACTGCACTGCATACTACAGCTTAGTTCATGACGATTCTGACACTGCCAGTGCACACCGGTATTATACGCCACGCTGATCGTGATGAACCTACACAATCGTTTGGTGCGAGAGCAGGCTCAGGAATCAATACACATGGTGCAAAAGTCCAAAATAAAAAGAGGCAGTGCGCACGGAAGCAAAGTTAGAAGCTTAAACGCGATGGTTTAAATGTCCTCCCGTCCACTCCGTCATGAGAAAAGCCAAGCCTTTCACTTTTACACCAAAACTCCATTTTCACCCAATTTTGGTCCAAAATTGGGGTGGGAAATTTAGTTTAGGCTTACCCTCCCCAACGAGTTGGCGCATATGGAGTGATGGGATTTTCCAAAGTGCTCGTCACTCTGACGACTCGGCTTTCCGTCTCGTGCTGTTTTCTTGCAATACACTAGACAAGAATTTGGGGCAAAATGATATACCTTTTAGGTTCATTCGTGTCGGCAATATATATTCTAGCGCTGCGCTTGCGTTACGAAATCAATTTATCTCCAACCCCAAAGAATTTGGGTGCGAAATAAATGCTCTTTCGTCACTCGCCTTTTTCTTCTTGACCACCTTCTTTCATGTCGACCGTCCCTCCAGTTCGCTCGACGCCTTCGTCGATGGAGACTCTCACTCCCCCTATCACTCCGAAGCTTAATGCCGACCCTACCTCACAGCCCTCAAAGAAGTTTATTGACGATCCCGAGCACGTCCCCGCGGACGTTAATATTCCAGATAACTACGTGTCCTACACTCTCAAACATCAAAAATCTCTTCCCCCACTCAGCTGGGACAACTGGTACACAGAGTTAAATTGGTTACACGTTGCAATCCTCGCCGGCACGCCTGTCATCGGTCTCGTCGGCGCGTACTACACTCCTCTTCGATGGGAGACCGCCGTTTGGTCAGTCGTATACTACTACATGACCGGTCTCGGTAAGCTTTTGGCATTTACCTTTGAAAGCCTGTTGTCTCATCGTGCTTCCAGGTATCACTGCAGGTTACCACCGGCTCTGGGCACACCGTTCTTACAACGCGTCGAAGCCTCTTCAGTATGTTCTTGCATTCGTCGGCGCAGGCGCGGTTGAAGGCTCTATCAAATGGTGGTCACGAGGACACCGTGCTCACCATCGTTACACTGACACCGACCTTGACCCGTACAACGCACACCGCGGTCTTCTATGGTCACACATCGGATGGATGGTTGTCAAGCCCCGTCGCAAACCTGGCGTTGCTGATGTTAGCGACTTGACAAAGAACGAGATCGTGAGATGGCAGCACAAATACTACCTGAGCCTTGTCGTGATCATGGGCTTCCTCTTCCCCACTGTTGTGGCTGGCCTTTGGTGGGGCGACTGGCAGGGTGGCTATATCTACGCCGGTCTTTTGCGTCTTTGCTTCGTTCACCATGTACGTTTGTTGTTACCGTTTATTTGGGTACACCATTGACCTCGCGCATATAGTCCACGTTTTGCGTGAATTCGCTCGCTCATTGGCTGGGTGAAACGCCATTCGACGACAAACACAGCCCTCGCGATCACCTCGTAACTGCCCTCGTCACAATTGGAGAAGGATACCACAACTTCCACCACCAGTTCCCCATGGACTACCGCAACGCCATCAAATGGTACCAATACGACCCTACAAAGTGGTTCATTTGGTCGTGCCAGAAGGTTGGGCTTGCAAGCCATTTGAAGGTGTGTCTGTTGCAGATGTGCTAGGATATTTGATTCATCCAGATCTATTAGTCCTTCCCTGACAACGAGGTCCGCAAGGGTCAGCTCACCATGCAACTGAAGCGTCTTCGCGAGACCCAGGAAACCCTGTCATGGCCTGCTGATAACAGTGACTTGCCCGTCATTTCCTGGGAGAGCTGTACGTACTTGTCCGCGTGTGCTCGATGCATTTTCTAATACTTTCCGCGTAGACCTTGAACAAGCCAAGAGTCGTCCGGTCATCTGCATTGCTGGCTTTATTCATGATGTTTCAGATTTCCTTGACGATCACCCAGGAGGCCGTCACTTGTTGACGAAACACATTGGCCGAGATGCTACTACAGCATTCTTTGGAGGCGTTTATGACCACAGTAACGCCGCACATAACGTGAGGCATATTTTAGCTGTCGCGTGATCATATCTGGACTAACACCTTGTGCAGCTCCTTGCAATGAAACGTGTCGGCGTTCTTCACGGTGGAGCTCCACATGGTCTTGAAGACAAGGTCATCCCACCAAGTCAGCGCCTTCGTATTGCACGATACAACGAGATCGGTGGCAGCGGATACAGCTCGGCAGCCCTCTCTGACGGTGAGGGTCTCCTTGGGTGATACCCTTCCCGGCCCTAGATGCACGTCCATTTAGGATAGAACTTTAGACTTTTATTACATTCGACCCGCACCTATTGACTCTGCATATATTCTCTTGCTCGCAATACCGGCTGTGCCATAAAAGCATGTTGACGTTTTTCTCCCAATTTTTTTTCATACGATACGCACGGCCCGTTTTACGCCTTGTCATGTTTGCAATGGTAATACGAAAGGAGAATGTACGATATACATACTTTGGTGTTATGCCTTTATGGTTGGAACTGGTTTGTTATCGCACACTAGGCATGATTACATAGCTGATTTTGACCTGGAGGCTTGCTGACTAAGCTACACTAAATGTCTTGTGTTATCATTTTCTCACCTGTGGTCCTGCACAATTGAAAAAAAGTTGATGGTGCTATGCTACAGTCCCAGCATCTGTGTGCCAGATGCACAAAACAGAAGCATGATCCCTTCAAGGTTTCTGACTCATGAGACTAGGCTATGAACCCCAGTGAAAACAAGCAAGATAGAGGTTGATATGTATCAAAAAGGGTAGATATAAATTGACAATTCGATATAAATCAATGTGTATTGTCAAAAATGAGACTTTTATTGACTTTATTGATAGAGATTGAATTAGTAATATTTACAGATCAATACATGTTCAATCTCACTCCTGGCAGGCTGTTTTTACACTCACAAATGAGCCACATCAATAGACAATGAAACAAATGAATTGAATTATAGGTATTGCTACAGGGTGAAAAATGACAGAAAAAAACAGCACCCCCACTAGTGCAGTCTGCCTAATAACCCCATCAGGTAACCAACACAAAAATAATAAAGTTTTGTAAAGCTATACCTGGCCTAACATTTGTATAATATCCATCAAAATTGCAGTTTAAAAGATAAAGTCTTATATACCTGGACTAAGTTGGATGAACACTGTCAACAGTACAATTATGACAGACTACTTGCAATTCATTGTCATTTACTACCAAACTGGCAAATGTTTGCAATCACTTGTCAGCACTATCAGCTGTTACATAGTTTGCTAATGCTGGGCTACACACAATTTTTTCACTCATTATTAGTTTGATTTCTTGAAATTTTTGATAAAAAAGTAGCAAATATACATAGGTAATTTTATAATAAATGGAAGCAACAAGGAGATAAGAAAAGAGGATAGACAAGGAAGTAGGGTCCAGATCCAGATCCATGAAGGGCCACAATCATAAAGAAAGACCAGGACCACAAGGAAGAACCAATACCATGAGAAAGAACCAGGACTATGAGAAAGGACCAGGACCATGAGGAAGGACTGAGATTACAAGGAATGACCAGAATTGAGGAGGGACCATGGGGGGCCAACCATGAAGGGGAGTTAAAAAGTGAGAGTGCAAAATAATAATAGTAGTGGTGGTAATGGTTGAAAGGGAAGTAGTGGTAGAAAGTTGAACTTAGATGAAAAAATTCCAGATGGCTCACTTACATGATAAGCTTCCTTTGAGGCTGAGCATTGTGATGTGCTGGATTACAATGTGATGCCATCAGTTACCATTGGATCAAGAAATGCTGGTGCACTTGTGCGACAAGACCTATTTTCATCTGAATTGTAGGTTTTTTATCATATTTTATTCTTGGATTTCAGTTTGTTTTTCTTATATATTACTTTATCTACCTTTGTTTTTGCATGTAATCTTGTGAATTTCTGATCTGATATTACCAAATACAACTAGGAATACCATCTCCTTGCTGATTTCCTAATGCCAGCTATACCCTTATCTTGCCTTGCTACACCACCACTTATCTCTGTTGAATCCAGTGAAGGATAGGGAACTGCATGGGTATGGGATATTCATGCAGGTTGTGGGTGTGGGTATCACTGGAGTATGGGTAGGGGTATGGGGTTGTGATATCTGCACCCTTACCCATACCCATGGGGTGGGTTTGTCATCTAAAAAACTATGACTTTGTGACTCTGAAGGTACAGCTCAAATTCAAACCTTGAAGTCTAAACTTAAATACAAAACTATACTATAATCCACTCTCAAATATCATAGTATACAGCCAAACTTCTTTTCAAGGACTGCAAAGTTTATTAACTCATAGACAAGGCAAAGGCAGCCCTTGATGACAAATTAGTAAGTACATCAAAAAAGTGCAAACATGAAGGCAATAACATGGCAAGCAATGAGCCAAAGAAGGCAAAAGCACCCCAAAAACCTAGTAGGATGTTTTTGTCAAATTTATGAAAGGCTAAGATAACATTATTTACAGATGATGAAACAGAGGAAGACAAGGTATTGACATGGCATCCCAGTAACAATATGATCAATACTAACACCAAGCCAAACTACTAGGCTATCATTTGAATGGAGGAGGAAGAAGATGTATTGCACCACACTGATAACATGATTACCATTAGCAGTGATGAAACCAATGACAATGCGAGTGCCAATAAAGATAGCTCCAGTATGGAGGAAACTGCTGAGGAAGAATTGAATAAGCACATTTGGCCTTGAAAATGGGAGATTAATACAATGAATCATAGAGCAGATGATGAAAGATTGCAGGATGATTTGATTACTGCATCATTCAAGCAAAAGGGGAAGGGGAAAGTCACTTACTTGCACTGACAACACATGTGTACAGAGACCAAGTATGAGCAGCCTTGTATTGCAATATAGAACAGCTAATATCAGGGTATTCAGAGTGGAAATAGTGAATGGATATCTGAAAGCCTATAACCATTTGACATTATCAAAGATCAGGGATTTTAGTGTCTAATGAAAACAGGATGGCCAGAACATTACATACTTTCACCTTCAACTGTCTTATGGGATGTATGACTTGTATTCACATGAACACAACAACAGATTGCTAAAATGTTTAAGATATGTCCATCAGAAAACTTATTAGACTACACATCACAAATACACTTACAAAGGCAAGCTGAACTTCACAACAAATGTGTAGATATTTATTATGGACTAGGTTGTCTGGCACCAATAATAGACTCATGATCATCTGATTGTGGTGAGATGTTAATTTCATCAACACCATACAGACAGTCTTTATTGATACTATACTTCTTGAGCACATCTTCATACAGGTCAAAAAAGCCTTGTTTGGGTTTGAGTTAACTACACATCCACATTTGGAGTCCAATGGGGAAGACCACAATGTTTTAAGATGACATACAAGACTTTTGACAACATGGCCTGTCCATTGCTGTCCAACACCTTAGAATCCTTCTCCAAGTCTGGTAGTACAGATTTTATTGATGTGTTCTCATAGCTGCTTGTGACTAAGTGGGAAACCACAATTTTTGAGTTCTTCAATATATACAATAACCAGCTCTGCCTTCTCAATGGTGAGCCAGGTTTCAGCTACCCTGGCTTTGGTCAATAAGTTCCCTCTAGCTGCAAGGCATCTTAGTATGGAGAAAGATACCTTAATCAACTTACTCATTGATTTGAGATTTATTTTCTCAAAGTTATGGCAAATTGTGCATGCTCCATGACATTGAACACCAGGTGGTTTTGAAAGCTCTATATAGTAAGCTTCAACAGCATGCAACATAAGGTAGTTATGTGCCTTACAGGCTTTCTACCTTTTTTGTGTGGCAGATTTGGCACGTCCAGGTATGCTTAAGAGTTATTAAGGCAAACTTGGGGTGAACATAAATTGTACACACACAGACAGAGCAATATGGTGTGTTTTTATGGATCCTGAGTTACAGGTGCCAAGGCACACATATATTGCTCAACCATTTTACTTGCCAAAGTTGCTATACTTTATGAATCATAATATATCTTAATGTATCAGATATCTAGAAGGTACTCCTATGTATTCCAGCTATCTTCAAAGAGTGTTTGAATGTTAATGATGCATACTTTAAGGCACAATTTTCAAATTACTCAAAATAGAGTGTGTTATTAGTGGTAATTGGGACATGTCATAATTTTTCTCATCTAAAGTAAGTCAAAATTCATGTAGGTGATGGTACATATATGTGGAAGTAGATCATAGTGCTTTACTAGTCATCAGGTTGTGTTGTGTTAGTGTTATTTATGAAATGATTCATTTGATGGTACTGATTCACTTGGAAGTATATCACAGTATCATATTAGGATGGTGTAAGCCAATTGAAACACCTAGCATTCATCACAAACAAATCTACATGCCCTATAGTATTATAAACATATAATTTACAGCCAATATTACAAGATATGAATATGGTGTGTACTAGGAGAGGAGGACAAGAAGATTGGCTACAACCTTAGAAAAAATTGCTAGTGCTTCAAATTTTAGTTATTAAATTCTATGACCTTGCTGTAACACAGGTCCATTTGTGGACCAATTAAATGAATCATTGTGATCATATGCACATGTGGAGTGTCCACCATTACGAGACTTTGAAATATATTGTGAAAATCAGATAACCACAATTTGGCCTAATTGAACATTAATTACTTATGACTACAGAATTGGGGTTTCTTATATATTTCATCTTGATTTTGACTCTTATCTTTTTTCTTGAAATTTTATTAACTCAATTGTATTAACTTTGTTAACTCTACTCTATACACTCTATACTACTATGGCTGATCGAATCAATTATTTGAATATATTCACATTCCCTTCTCCTCTGCTGGCCAATAAAGAGGAAACAAACATAAAAACAAGATGATTATTGATTTTGCTGTTGCTATAAGGTAAGATGAGCATAAAGGTAACCTTCTTTGTATGGCATTCCAACTTCAAGTCAGTTCCTTCAAGGATACTGTAATAAAGCAGGCTGAGCTGACCTTGAATGAGACAGCAACAACCTCAACCACTGCAACTACTATAGCCACCATGATCTTAATAGAACATGAGCCCATCTCAGGTAAGACAGAAGCTATCAATCAGGAGCAGGAGACTGGACTGCCAGCAGAAGAGAAGTCTGCAGAGATTGATGCAAGGTAGGATGATGAAGAAATAGAGGTACTGCCTATTGAAAAGTCAGATCCAGTAGGTTAGAAGGTAAGTGAAGTGTATTGTTAGCTAGTGTATTTTAAAGATTGGCTCAAGGTAGGTCTCAGAAAATCAGTATGTTATGGGAAAATATAATAAAAGAATGAAGGGAATAAACTAATATTTACTCAGATGTTTATATAGATATGGAGTGAGAAATTCAGGAAGATACCTAAATCTTCCTCCCTCTCTCTTAAAGGAGGATTATTTGTCCTCTCAAAGGAAGATTGATTTCAAAAGGGAGATTGTCATTATTCAGAGGGAAAATAGAGCATTCTAAATGTGGCTGTGTAATTATCTAAATAAAGATATATGTATAACTTATAATAACTCAAACTAAGTTATAGTAAAGATGTCCTATGATAACTTGTTCACTTCTCAAATATTCTCATCTATCAACTTTCTTCATTCACTCAGTTAGAGGCAGCACTATGTACATGACATCATGTGCTACACTGCCATCATTCAGCCAAGAGTGCAGCCCATTAACAAGCTAGTAAATACCTGATATCAGGACAAGGACATCTGGTGACCACCACCAACTTCATTTTGCAAAGTCAATGTGCATGAAAATCTCTGCAGACAGACAAGTTGCTATTATCTGTGAACAAAAATTTTCATATGAGTATGATAACATCCAGATGATGCCTCTGCTATGAGATGAAGCTTACTTACCACTAATCCTTGAGACCAAAGGCCAAGATGCTGCTTGCTATTAGCTTCTCAGGAATGGTCAAAAATCTTTTGTTAGCTTACTCAATCTGAACTTTAAATTCAATTTTCACAGTGCAGTTATAATTCTCTTTGGCATCAAAATACAAATTATATAGCCTCTGCATATATGGTGGAAGACAATTATTCAGCATGTCTTTACCATGAATAGTCAATCCATATTTTCTATGATTCAGTTGTTGAATAAAGGCATTATTGGTATGTAGGTTTGGATGTATAGAGAATTTTTAACACCTAATGCAAAGGTGTCACAGAATCTAGAGACATACAACAAATCATATGAAATATCCCTATGGTAATTATATAATAAATAATTTGCATAGCTAGCAGCTTAAGCAGCAGTAAAACATATGAAGTACTGAATGATGTCGTTGTGGGAGTTAGTATACCACTGATAAAAAAAGCCTGACTCAGATAATTCTAGTTTTACATCTACCTATTAACATGGTTCTTTATGCAGCTTATTATTGAGATCACTCATCAGGATATACAATACATCTAATGCATCTAATGCATCTCCATCACTATCTGGATTATGTTGGTTTGCCTCTTTGGCATCTTAGACTTGTATTATAAACAACATATCTCTTGCCCAGGTATGCTTGTTGACCAATTTTCTGGGCAGGTTATATCTAAGATTAGAGATCATGGCACTGGGAAAGAATAAATTCAATGTTGATACTGATTGTTGGATTTCCTAGTACAATGAAAGGCAGTGGCATAGCTAGTGGGCCAATTGGTAGTGGTCTTTAGATTGTGCTTTTGGGTTATTAGCAACAGATCATTCTTATAAATTAGAGCCTTCTGTCCTGGGGTGAGCTCTACAGATGCATCTATATTGTTCACTTAATATAATGCAGGAAAGAACAGCTGCATTTTGGTGTGAACACCCATAGCTCCTAAGTATATGCATATGTTGGACACATAGTGCAGATGTACTAGCACCTCAGCCTATTGCATATGAGTGGTTGGCTATAAGTATAGATCAGAGGTAGCAGACACTTACCTAATGTGCTTTGATTTTCATCAGAACTAAGAGGTGTACATTAGATATCAGAGTATCCACAGTATTAGAGACAGGATAAATAAAGATGTCCCTAATAATTAGGAGCCAGTAAGAGTATACCTTGGGGTACTATAAAGGTATAAGAATATCATAAGGGTACAGAGGTATTGTTACCATCTAGGCTAGAAGAGATATATGTTTTACTTATATTTTACTTAAATAATAAAAAACTCATAACATAAGATCATAATAAGCCCAATAGCCATTGTACTATTGATACAAGGGTCTTAAGATCCAAACCCACACCTTATCCTTGAGTATCCTTACTTCTTACCCTCCAAGGGTTACTCATACCCCTATCTATCCCTACTTTGTATGCCAGCCAATGTGTGGCACTCATTGGGAGCTCTTTTTATAGTAGCACATATGCAGCACCTATTAGGATTGAAAGTCTTTCTTGCATTGGTTTGGGTGGAATACTCATTGAGAGCCCTTCTCATAATAGCCTATGTATGACATTAAAAGAAGCCTTCTATATACCAATAAGTTGTAGCTTCCATTGGAAGCCCTTCTCATGATAACTTATGTTTAACACCAGTAGAATGTATTGTATACCAGTAAGTTATGACAGCCATTGAAAGCCCTTCTTATAGTGACATATATGCAGCATTAATTAGAAACCTTGCATATAACATTATGAAAAGGGGCTGCATTTGTAGCTGCTTTTTACTTATTAATGGATGGCATCCAATAGGAGCTCTTTTTACAGTTAGCCTATGGATAACATCTATTAGGAAGCTTTACATACAAAATTGAGTATAACATCTAATGAGAGCCTTCCTTATAGCAGCTTATGTGTAGTATCTATTAGATATTACCATATGCTATATAAGTTATCTCTGCCACCCCTGCCCTCTGTTATCTTGTAAGGCAATGATATGAATCTGGGCCTTCAGGCCTTGATGGTGAAAGATAGAAGAAGAGAAGCCTGCAAGATGCTAGCTTAGATATAGTGGCTTAAAAAAGTGTCCAAATGTTTATAGCTTTTTATGTAATTGCTTTATCATGTGTTAGGACATGAAAATATGACTAAGTTATAGGGAGGTGTTGGAAGAGTCTGAATCCCAGCTTCATTTTTGTTTTCTATAGTGTGGGAATATAATGATATTGTGTGAAGATATAACTATTTTAAAATAATGACTCATTTGGACACTTTTTGAGTTTGAGTTTGACTACTACAATTTCTACATTTCTAGTACTATATGTGGCCTCCTCTTGCCCTAATCACTTCTTCCACTCTTCTAGATATATTCTCTATTAATTTTGGTCATTCCTCCTTAATTTAAATTTGGTTTCCAAATTCAATCATGCTAGCACTACTTTGAAGCTCCAGATGTGATCCTAAGACCACTCATAGAGCACTATATTGCTAGTATTTACAGCAATCCAGAAATAATCAGTCATCTTTGAGTATACCAGAAGATCAACAAGTTCAATATGTCATGAATATAGCTATTTACAAATCTTTAAATGTGAGGTTTTTGATACTTGAATAATTAGTCATGAAAGAAGATAGTCTTTCAGTGTAGAAACAAAGCTTATTCAGTTTCCATTAGTAAAGCTTTAGTAGACTAATATGTCTTACCTTAATAGCTGAATCATTTCTATATTTATTTAGATAACAGACCAGACTCATAAGGTTAGATGTATTAGATATGAAATAGTGAGCCTTAATCCCTAGTAAAAATCAACAAGAAAAAGGTAGTTTTTTTCTATTTCATAGGCCTACCTATACATTCAACTTGAGCCTACTTCAAAGTTTTGAAAAACATGCACTGTGGGCTCACCCAAAACAATTAAATACACAGTGCATATAGGCCCATCCAATGACATTGACATATAATGATAAAGTGAGCCCATGGTGGGCTAACTGACTATATCCATTAAGAGACTACATATAGCCTTGGATGAGGACTTTAAGTAAGCTATTGATATGCTTACTTGTTATAATTAAAACTGATCATAAAGGCATACAGGTACAGATTTCAATATCTATGATGTCCTGTGTACATAATTACAAGCCTAGTAACAATGATATAACAAGGGTGAGTTATAATTTTTATCATTCTGGCATGCCTCTCAGTCTTAGTGGAAAATGATTTAATAAACATAGATGCTATAGAAGTTTAATTATACTACCAGACTTGCTCTATATAAGTTCTTATGCTTATTACATGTGAGTCTTATGACTCTCACTCTATCAACCAGAAATAGCCTACTACACCTATTTGCTCCACCTGCCCTTTTAACTCTCATGTCTATTGTTTACTCCTCTAGGCAATGGAAGGACCACATGGATCTCAATTGTCAATCTTCTGGATGTCTGTCTATGGTATAAGCTGGAGTGTATTGGAGGAATCCATTTTGTCCATGGCTTGTGGACCATGAATTTATGAATCAGAACCAAAGATGTGCCCTTATGGGTAGTGGTGCAGAAGCAATACTGCTATAAGAAGATGGCACAGTTAGTAAATATACTTTGGGTGAGCAGTGCATTGCTACTAGAGCATGAGACCAACCTTGATGTTCTGGAGGAGGGGAGACACTCCTCACTGACTTTTGTATGACACCTATGAGTATAAATATTATGAATCCCAGGAGAACACCTATTAGTGTATGCTTGTACATATATATGCTCCCAGTAACCTACCCAGGTCAAACATGAAAAAAAGAATAAGTAGGCTGAAGAGCTGGTAGTAGTCCATAGTAGAGACAGCATTCTATTTTGTCATAATGACCTACAAGGCTAGTTAAGAACATTATTCCAGGGTCATTCACAGTTGCAATAAAGAGGAAGAGATTTGGGTAATTTTTTTTCTGTGTACTGTTCCAAATTGTAGGACCTTCCTTCTGTTTGAATAGAATGTAAATGTGAAGATCATGAGATACAAAGAGTTGAGATTTTTAGGCTCCTTAGGTGATTTTTCTTGCTCATATTTCTTAATCTTCATAGACCTCCTTTGCATTTATATTTTAAAAGGTAGTTCTACAGGTAGTCTCTTTGGAATATATTATACTTGCACTCTGAGTTATAGGGTGATCACTTTATAAGTGACCACACAGAATCTACTCTTTATAATATCAAAATGTCTATCACACACTGATCACTTCTCAATGTCACCTAACACTAATCCACTTAATCTGATGCTTACCTACTCAACCTGACATTTAGGCTAAGTCAGTTAATGTAATCTTGTGCACTTATCCTTTCCATGTCCTGTTCTGTCTTGCTATTCTTCCTAGGTATATAGTTGCTTATTTCACACATTACTCACATTGTAGCTAGTACTATTACATGTTTTTATCATCTACAGTACCTCATCTTATTTTACATATACTTCAGATCAGAAACATTCTGCTACTACTTTCACTTATAAATTTCTGCATTTCTATGTGCTTACATATAAATTGGACTAATTTTGAGTATCAATCATCATCCAAGTATTAGAGAGCCATTTCTTGATACTTGAGGTTCAAACTCAATATTTCATAGTTCTTAGTTGATATTGTGAATATCACCACTCTTTCTATTCAAAATATCCATTATTATTATTATTCCCTATACTGCTTGCTTTCCTAACATTTGCTATCACTGTTTTCCACAACCCACTATCCACTAACCTGAAAATCATTTGACTTAATGCTTTAACATTGGACATCATAGTATACCTTCAGAAATTGTTTCATACTATTAAATTATTAACTATTCATTTTATCACTAACATTCAGACTACTTTTAGATAGCAAACTCCTTAAACTAAATGCACTTATCTCACAAGTATAGCAGACTAGGCTATGTAAGACCACAACATATATGACTGGATGCTTACTTCATGTAATGTCCAGAGGACACAAAGAAAATGAAAGTTCAAGTTAACAATACAGAAGTCAAAAGTAAACTTGAATGTCAATAGTGTGGAGGCAAAGAAGACACCACCACCAGACTTGAACTTACTGACTTAGACTCTCACTCAAATGATTCACTCTCCTGACCCAGAGATGACCTTACAACCACAAGTACCTGTGGTCAATCAGAAACAATGAAAAGTAGATGCCCCCAGAGATCCAGAATTACCCAACATGTGAGGAATGTCATACCAGGCCAGCTGCTGGTATCAAGATTAACTACTGTTCCAAATGCACAGTGCACTACTTCTACAGAAATAGAGATACCTACATTAATAAATACACCAACTACACTTGCTATTGTGCTAAAAATAATAATCAGAGATATACCCTTGGTAGCATATGACTAAGCTTTGCACCCATACCCATTATTACCTTCAGATGGCCCTAACTATCCCCACTCATACCTGGACCAATAATTACACATCACATAATCTCAAGAAGTAGATAGTTCACAATGATAGAAATACTTGTATGTTTTGTCTATCATAGGGCAAAGCCTCAATAGACAATAAATAATAATCCAAAAAAAAGGTATCAAACCCGTTATCAACAACCCTAATCCTGGCATATCTACTTTTTATATGAAACCTCCTAGCCAGCCCTTATGGATATATTAACTATGATATGAGTGGGGATTTATCATTTGGGTATGTCCTTATTTCCAGCCACCTAACCCTTCCACCTTGCCATGTCCTTTACTAATTACCTCCCCCCAGATTCCTCAATACTAACACATACTCTACCTCAGCCAACTCATCAAATTCCCTCCTCAACTCTGTATGCCCAAAATCTGACAAGAGCCCTAGCATTTAGTACGTTATATCTCCTTGCTGTTAAGACCATGCACAAAGGGTAGGACTGATTTTGAGGGGCTTGGCTTCAGCTTGTGTGCTGCACCCCTTACCCGAGTATGTGCCCTTAATTTCAAATTGGTGTCTGAAGAAAGTCCAAAGGCATCCAAAGATGTCTAAAGGACATCCAAAGGTGCAGGAAACTTTGGAAGGACTTTCTGGACAGGTGCAAGTAACTTCTGGATGAGTGTGGGAAAGTTCTGGAGGAACTTCTGGATATTACAATAAGGTTTCGTCTGAATACAGATACATGTAATGGCCACTTAGGACAAGTCCTAAGTAGAAACAAATAGAGAAAAGGCTGCAAGGACAAAGTCTGAAACAGAATGGGTCCAGAGGACTGTGGGAAAGATCCAGATAGACTTCCAGAAACTTTGGAAGATTGGATGAATGGAGGATTAGAGGATTGGAGGATTAGAGAATCAGAACTCTGGCCTAGGGAATTCCTCCCTAGGCCTGAGATGGATATTGACTAGGTTAAAGGACTAGAACTGATATGAAGACTTAGAGTGAGATCTAGTGCAAGGACTAATATGATATTCAGACTGAGGTACTACAAGACATATATAAGATTTTATATACTATCAGAAAGATCAATAAGCAAAGGTCCGAGGCTATGTATGTATGAAGCATAAGCAAAGTTAACAAATGTGAGTCGGAGATGAAGCATAGGTTAATGGATCAGTAAGCATACCAGTAGTAAGTATAACTGAGATACTGAGAACAAGGAAAACCAGATAGGCTGTATTTACATTATATGCATAGGAAATGAATTATGAAGCTTATCATATATCAGATAGGAAATGGATCTATACATCGGATCGGACCAGATCGGATATGGTCCAGATGAGATGCATGGATATATAGGATGTGGCATTAGGGTGATGGGACAAGAATAAATGATGCAGGCTAGCTGCAAAGGAAAAGGGATCTGGATGTGGACATGCAGATGTGGATGTGCAGAGGTGCAGAGATTCAGATGGACTGGAGACATGGATAGGAAATCCAAAGGTCCAGATGAGGCATGGGAATATTATCAGATGTAGGTCTGGAATACAGGATATGACACTTGCACTGGGTGATGCACACTGCCCAACCCTTTGTTAGCTCTATGAATGTTATTGTGAGCCATGGCTACCCCCTGAATCTATAAACACTAGATTTCCTGAGACTCAGAGTATACTAGTAGGAAACACTCACCTCTACCTCCTCCACCACTACAAAAACCTACTCCTTAGGGTTATCTTGTGCCTATGCCTGTACCTACACCTGCACTTGGCATTGCACCTGCATTTGGCCTTATACCTGCACCTGCACCTGGCCAAACATGTGAGTGGTCCTACATATGCAGACAAGGCACTCACTTGATTTGGTGGTACAGCATTGTGCACTTGGTTAGCATAATAGTATTGCAGCAGTGCTTGGTAGTATTGGGGCACCATATGGTTATAGTTGTTATTAATGTAGTTTGGTTGATATCCTTGTCGCTGGATAGAAGACATCATTAGTAATGCCATTAGACTACAGTTAGTACTTATCTGAGCCATCTCCTAACACATTGATGGTAGATGAGAGAAGAGAATATATAAAATGTTGTGTTGACCTTTTATAGGATCAAGCTTTTGTTAGTGTATGGTGGAAGAGAAGAAAGTCTAACTTACGGTAAAGCACTGATTTTATAGGGTTAAGCTTTTGTTAGTGTGTGGTGGAAGAGAAGAAACTCTAACTTATGATGAAGCACTGATTTATAGGGTTAAGCTTTTGTCAGTGTGTGATGGAAAAACAGAAAGAGTGACTTATGGTGAAGTACTGATTTTATAGGGTGGAGCTTTCATCAGTGTCTAATGGAAAAGAAAAAAGTCTGACTTATAATGAAGTACTGATTTTATAGGGTGGAGCTTTCATCAGTGTCTAATGGAAAAGAAAAAAGTCTGACTTATAATGAAGTACTGATTTTATAGGGTCAAGCTTTCATCAGTGTGTGATGGAAGAGAAGAAAGTCTAACTTACAGTAAAGTATTAATTTTATAGGGACAGACTATAATACTGATATCATTATTGTACCACTTATGATCATCAACATTAACTAATGCATACTCTGTAAATTAGCTAGTATCACTTAATACATGGAATGTTCCATAGGATTTGCATGAATGCTAGAATCTCATATCATCACTGCACCTTATGAGACAAGAAGAGTAAACTAATATACTACTGAGCTGAAGAATGAACATTTATTAATCACTAACTTTTCAGTGCCAAAAGTAGATAGATAACCCCTGTCTGTCTGAAATGAGAAAATAATGATCTGAATGCCCAAGTGTTAGTAACTAAAGCAAGATCACAATTTCAGTGAAATAACAGTCTATGGAAGCATAGAATTTTCTGTCCATAATATAACATTTTATGTGAGAAATCTGGAAAACATAGGTCAATGCCAGTCATACATACCATCTGCAAATTGAACCTAGCAATCATGGACCTTATCTCTGATACCTGCAAGTCAAATCTAGCATCCACACACCTTATCTCTGACATTTGTAAGTGATCTTCATGGTAGTGATATAACCAAAAATCAAGCAAAACAAAGTTAAGTCAAAACAGAATTTTGACCTCAATCAACACATCAAGCAAGACCAGCACTACCCCAGCAATCACACAAATCAAGCAAAATAGAACAAAGCCAATGCATCATCTGCATGCCTAATTTTTGTACAAATGAAGCATCTGCACATAATATATATCATCTGTTTACCTGTCTACATATCAAATCAAGCATCCAAGAAAACCTTTACAGAAATATAGCATCTATATGCAAATATACCAAAGATAATAAACAGTATAAATTCAAGTCCCCCCCACCTTCTGCTTATGTTAGCTTTGAGGTTAGTTGCCTCAGTTAGTTAGGTTTCAGTGTCTTGGTTGATGTTTAGAGTCAGTAATGTATTCTCTCAGTTCCCAGCCTCATATCACAATGATCCTCCATTACACTACAATCACACCACAACTCAAATTCAATGAAAATTAACAAATCCCCATAATACCAACACAATCTTGCTTTACCCTCTAGTATTCAAAATCATCAAAAATCTCAAAAATCCAGCAAAAACCAATCAAGCTAACACACAAATCTGGCCTCTACCAACACATCATCAAAGACAAGCACCACCACAACAACAGCTACAACACCTCCAATCAACAAAAATCAAATCAAAATTTTGTTCTCAGCCAAAACTAAGACAGCAACAACACAGCCAACATCAAGTAACACTCTAGTAGCAACAACACAAAAATCAAGTCAAAATTTATTTGTATACAGTGCATGAGACAGTGTTTTCATCTTGTCTGAAATTTGAGTGATCTATAAGCTGTGAATATCCTCACAACATACAAATTATTCTGGACAACAGAATAAATCTTCATCTCTTTATACTACTTGGATCTTTGGTTTTGAGCAGCTGGTTCAAGTCTAAATGATCAGAACCATGTTTATTGCTTAAATATATCTGTACTGCATCACAAATATCAAGGCAATAGCTTCTTAGTCTCATACTAAGTGGCATCCTAACTAGGGCCCTGAAAAAACCCAACCATCAATGCACCTGTTGATAAATAGATACATAATAAATTAACTTCAATATTATATATTTAAAGCAGTGAAATATACATACTCTTGCAAATATAGCAAACTAGGCAATACAAAGACCTTGATACAGGTATATTTAGTTTGACATATTTTTTTAAAGTGCCCAACTAGAATTAAATACCTTTATCAAATAGTCTTGCTATTTGAAGGACTATTATTACTACTTATGACTATCTTACATCTACAGGTATTTTCAACACTCTCATTTCACTTGAAGTATTATATATTATATACAAGTGGTTATGGGTTATCAATACATAGAATGTTGTTCCACCTTAGCACTAGGTCAGGGCATTATTCTTTAGGTAGTCAATAGTTTGGGTCTTTTGCTGACAAACAGTGCAGACCCTCAAACCCAGTTTCCTCTCTGACTAGAATTATTTTAACTTATTATGGAATCAGATATTCTAAGATTTAGTGGCAGATGTTTTAAACTTAATTATTGCATCACAATTCCCTATTTAGATTGTGTCTGCAGATGATCATGAAGATAGATGTAATGGTGATCACTCCAAGGAGATATGTATAGCAAAGTAGGAAGTTCAAGAATACGATATTATTAAGAGCAAAATATAAAATGAGAATAAGGTTGGAGATCTTAAGGTTGGTATGAATAACATTTTCTTTGCATCAACTATCATGAAATAATGCCTAGGGTGTCTTTGTAGATTTCATAATCTGTAATCTGACTACAGTAGCTTAGCCACTGCAGAAGAATCATTGTGAAGGGTGGAAAATTGCTATGGCCAATATCAGCCTGCTTATAGAAGTGAGGAAGTTTCAAACAGAAGTTTAACTAGTTAGAAACAGGAACTAAAGATCCTTAGCAAGCTTGCTGCAGCTAAGAGCAATCTTATCAAAAAACTAGACATCTCTACTTATAAGACATGAACATAAATTCTACCTTAGCCATCATAGCCACAGGTAATTAATATATCTATATATCTAGAATATACATCATAACCATTGTATTACAAGTTTATATTGGAGTGGTGGTATAGTACATATCAATGAGAATGATGACTATGTCATTTAAACATTTATAGTTGCAGTAAATAATTGGAAAGGGTGGAAGTTTGGTGTTCCTAAGATAGTATAGTATGTCAAAGTTCAGGCCATGAAACCAAATACATCCCTAGCATAAATAGGGATATAACATATAATATTATCCTATAGAAGAATAATCTACTCACCCTCTCAGTCACTAAGAGCAATAAGCAATATAATCAAATTAATATTATCATAATCAATGTAGATAATTTCATTAGTTCCCTCTTTAATGACAACTGTGAAGAATAGTTTATTAAAGTCTAGAATAGACCTCTTAAGAATAATATACCCACCCTCTCAGTAATCAAGAGCAATAAGTAATATAATAAAATTAATGTTTCATAATTAATGTGGATAATCCAGTAATATCTTTTATAACTATCTTTTATAACTATATTTTGAGTCTCAATAAATCTATATGCCCTAAATAAAATAGTTAGTGATATAGGTAAGCATAGCATTATATTATGGATTCATCTTCCTAGAACCCAGACCATCTATTGGCATCTTTTGTTCTAGGTTTAAGCAGCACAGAGAAACTGTTATATTTTGTGAAAGTTAACTTATTGGTCTCAAAAATATGATAGCAGTTTAATTCTACTTATTTATATAATGAGGGTGTAGTATAAGAAAAAAGTAGTACTTGTATCTCACATTTGTCATTATAAAACATTTCATCAATAAATATAAATCAAGGCCACATTCAGCTAGTATAACATTAACTATACTGTTTATTTCTAGCTCAACCAATTGGTATAGTAATAGTCTAGCCAATGTTGTCAATCTTTATTATCATTATTAAAGCTATCTTTTTGATATAATTAATCTGTGTAGCATCCTTCATAGCCTAGAAATTGTAAGCAAATGTTAAGATAGCCTAATAGACCTTAGAGAATCTCTATGCATTAGCAGTTTTCTTGTTCACCTTTGCTGATAAGGTAGTTCAACTATGCATAGTATACTATTATCTAGCTAGTCAACACCCAAAAATATGTTTTGTCTCTAGGTACCTAACAGTATTTTCCAAAGAATCAAACTCCTTAGCATGAGAAGAGATACTGAGGGCTAGAAAAGCATTACATATAATAATATTAGATATATTTAAAGAGAAAGAAATTGGTTATGGAGGTATAGATAATGTATCTTGTTATTCACTTTACTTATAGGTTTTGTATCTTCTAAATTTAAGTAAGCTTTAAGGAGTCAGAAATGAAATATAATGTAACTTAGCATTGGCAGAAGATCTAGTAAGAAGGATTAATATATTTTTTATCAGAAGGCTTAATCATAATAGGATTTGGTCTATTAGGCATATTAATTATAAAACATTGCAATATTACATTCTCTGAGCTTATTATCACTCAATTGCTGGCAGTGAAGAATATTTATTTTCTATATAGAAATTATGACATAGTATTGAGATCCTAGATGAATCTATCATAGCTAGCTATCTCTCTCTCTACATCCTGCTTCTTCATTTGCAAAAGTACATCTCTAAAGATACTAGCAAATTAGCAGGTGCATGTAATAAACTTGAAGAGCATTTCAAGATTTTGTCTATGTGTAGATAGTGCTTTAACTGCCACATTTTGGGTCCTACACTAGAGAAAATTTGGTGCTATATTTCTTATGCTTATTGTTACACAGTTCATATAGCATGAGCTATCTTATATGCCCATATATTAGCCTACTTATTAAGCATTATATTTTTGACCTACAAGCTTGTTTGTTATCAGCTTTTGTATTCAACAAATTAATCTAAGAGTATATCAAGTGCAAGTATTATATCACATATACAAAATTCAACTAAGCATTATATAATGACATACAATTGCTTAATTTGATTGGGCCTCCAGTTTAGACAAACAAAGAAATAGTATTCCTAGTGCTCTAAATTGTAAGAGAAACAGAAGTTAGAGACCCAAGTAGGAAGATATAAAGTAGGACTTGTGTAGATCAACATGATCACACTATACTAACAATTGAAGTTTGGCATATATATATAACAACAGGGCTAAAAATAAAGCTGAAATGAACAAATTAATCTTGTCATTTCATTCATCAAGGATTGTATCTATGAGGGAGATGTCAGCAATCCTGTTGATTATGAATATCAAGCACATTAAGTATGTCTTACCCAGAAAGTATTTTATAGATCTGAAAGATATACCTAAGCATAAGCTGTTTGATAATAAATGTATCATTATTGCTCCAGAACAATACAGACTATCTGTAGCTGTAACATATTGACAGAGTGTTGAGGACAAGTTGACCTCATTAAGCAAGAAACACAACAGGATAAAAGGGTCAGGCATACTCACAAAAGATCATCTGCAGATGTACAATGTGTTATAGATAGACATGAGCATCATGAGACTTTTAGCAACCATTAGGAAATGGGGTGTGGTCATATATAATTAAGGTGAGTTCTAATTTCTATGCATACCACATTTTCCTACATATTAATTAACAAATGCAAGATGTGACTGTATTTATGCCTGTCACTTTTTGAATGTAGAATATTAATATTTTGTTCCTATAGATGAAATATTAGCCAAAGGTAATAACTTAGCAATATAGTACTAATAATATATTGAAATTATTATCTCCAAGTCCTACACATTTACTATTGCTAGCTACTAGTTAAATAATGTTATCTCTAAGTCTCACCCTCACCTTCAATGAAGTTCCTCTATTTGTCCCTACCACTTATATTAAACATTCAGTCAAAATACCTAACTTTGTTAAGTACTAATAGCATTAGTCAAAACATAAAATGATCTCCATTATCACTTTCTAAGTATTCACCACTACACAAGCCACAGGAAATCCAATCACTTTTCTATACCTACCTATCATTTTGACATATGGCAGGTTTAGCAATCATGTGCTATAGTTACTTATGAAACACACAAGCAATGCACTACAAAATTAAAAGCAATCAACAACCTACTATTTGCTATAAAGTAACATGTTACTCCAAAGATCACTATCTTACTTGGGTACTATGCTTCCAAGCAGCTTGAGTATCATTAAAGGTGTGTCATACTATGATCAAATTATACTGTAGCACTAACTATTTTGTTTAGGACATATAGATTTATTAAGACTCAAATGTCATCTTTTGTTCTATATTTGAGCAGCACAAAGAAACTGTCAACATCTGCTTCATTGAAACTAACTTTCTTGAGTTGACAAATACAGGGCTCATAATCTATTGAATATATAAACTATGTAAGAATATTAGCTATATAAATAGTTTGTCAATGAATATATCTCACCTTGATTGTCTATATAAGTGTATTTAATATGAAAATTGCTAAAAATGTGGTTTTGTAAGTAAGAAGTTGTGTGTAATCATAATCATTATGGTTATGAGGAAAAATTGGTCATGGTAAGTGGAGAGGCTTACAATAGGCAGGCCCAGAATATTTGATGAGATTCATACTAGTCTAGCTTTAAAAGCTAGGAAATGATCTTATAAGCCTATTTATTCTATAATACAACCATGAACTTATACTCTTAGGCTATTTGTCTGCTACTTATTAAGGACATTCAATGAATAATGCAAGTTCAATGCTAAAATAGACAACTACTATCCACCAGTATTTTGAATGCAACAGTCAGTGCCTACTCTTTTATTTTATTTGAGTTTCTAATCATTGTTTGAATTATCTACTAGCTCACTAATATGATAGGTTATACATAGCTTGAAGTTCAGTATATATACCTAGAGACTGATTTATAGACAAGACACTTCCTGTATCCATGGATAATTGCATGCTTTTGGCATTTATCACAAATTTCCTACAGTTATTGCAATGATGTAACATTGCAATGGTCATGATGATATTGTTCCCACAGTATCATGTACTGTGACAATCCATTATGATGCACAATAATCATTGTCATGTCTGATTTCATATTGAAATAACATTCCCATAATTCATGTACCATTTCAACTGATTGGAATGTTGATAACATTCACACTGTTCACACTGTTTATACTGTTCATATCAACATCAAATTGCTGTATTCTTATCTGAAGACTATACACCTTTGAATGCCACCTGAGCAGACCTCAACCTGCAATATATGTAGTCAGACATTCAAGAGTCAAGGGCTTGCTGCCCACCAGAAGGCCTACAGGAGGGATGCAATGCAGCTGCAGGAAGACTGGGAGAGGCAAAATGCTCAATGGGTGAGTTAATTCTTTGTTTATGTGGTGCACATTAAGTATATTAAGTCCTCTTGACAGCTCAAGCCCAGCCTGAACAGCTAGATACTCAACATCAGCCAGCTTCTGTACCATCTCAACAACCAGGCACATTTCAGGCCCAAGGTTTGATTCCACTTAATGTCTGTTTGTTTTATTGAATTAATAGGCTCCCATCCAGCTCCCATCACTCATGAACCTGCATATGATGAGTATGTAAGGCCTGACAAAGGTATATTATTATTTCTTTAATCAATACATTTAAATTTCTGAATCAGATCACATCATTTAGGTCTATTGTTCACACTATAGCAAGAGACTCCTGAAAATGAGTGTGTCCTGCCACCTACATTCCAGCCAGACAATATCAAGACCAAATGTCATCTGCACAGTGGCATTGCCACAAAAATCGATCACTTTGCTAATTTCTGCCACCACACCACCAACTGCTCACAAGTACCAGAAAATCTCACATTGGGAACCCTTTTCATCATGCATTGACTTTGACTTTGCGGAACTGGTCCTGAAAGCAAACCTTACTAAAGTACAGACCAATAAGCTTATTAGTCTCATCCATTGCACTGCATTTGAACAATTCTCAGTTACTGACTATGACGGTGTTTGTATGATGTAGAATGCAGCATCCTCTCATCATGCAAAAGTAAGTCTGAATCCAATGACCTGCTATACCTCGCTTACAATCAATTTTTAAGTACAGTTCAAAAAGGAAGTGATTTTAGTCTTGCATAGGGAGCAGGAGCATACATTTGATGTTTGGTATAGGCTGCTCTGGGACTGGGCTTGTTATTTGTTGAAAGACCATCACCTTGGTCTGCATTTTGTATTTGATGCCCAATACCTGTACAAATATGATGGACAGAACTTTGTGCGTTTTTTTTGATGAGCTGTGGACCACTAATACTTTTTGGGATAGTCAAGTATGTATCTGTTACTGTTTTTAATGTTCTGATAATGTAAGTGGTGCACTTTGTAGTCATCTTTGCCAAAGGATGAAGGAAAACCCTTTGCATTTATCATATATGCTGACAAGGTGAAACTCTCATCATTCAGCCATCAAAAGGCATATTCTGTCATTATGCAATATGCAAACCTACCTATTGGAATATGCAATGGCAAAGGGTTTGGTGGTGGCTGACTTGTTGGTTGGCTTCCAATCATATGTCACTATTCAATTCAGAATGAACTTTGATGCCTCAAGCTGACTCTTGCAGGTCAAAGAAGATAGGAAATATTCCAGAATTCAGTCCTTTTGTCAATGTCAAAAATGTTGTCTGGCATGAATCATTTAAGCATCTTCTCAAATCACTTGCACCACTTTTGAAAACAGGCTTTTGGGTCAAGTGTTGGGATGGCATTGAATGTCTTTTTACCCTCTTATTCTCATCCTGTCAGCTGACTACGAGGAACAGTATGTATATTACTTTTATCATTGTAGGTTTCTAACAGCTGTTCTACAGATGTGTCATGGCCTTGATATGTGGAACAAATTGCAAGTGCCCTTGTCCTGTCTGTCTTGTTCCTAAAGAAAAACTTGGCAATGTCCTCACACCATATCCATTTTGAATGAGCACAGCTGTGCAAGCCACACTTCTGAAGGCACAAAGTCAGGCTTGAAAAGAAGATAAGGAGAGAATTTTAGTGTCGCAAGGCCTCTGGGACATCAATGTAAGTTCCCTATTACTATGTCTTTACTCCCATCTCTAATTATTCATTTAAGAATTCATTTTCAGATATTGCCCACACAGATGTCCATTCTGTGGTCTTGTTTGACCGCTTGCATGTAAATAACAAAGGCAATTTCTCTGATCATCTTTGGACCCAGTTTCAAGAATGCATCAAATTAGTCAGCCGGTAGGCACAGGCCAAAATTGATGAACAGTACATTTTTTTATCTTTGCATATAGCAGATATAGTAACTTTACTACTTGAATAGCTTTGATTTGATGCCATGTTGGCAAAAACTCAACCACTTCAACCACATCATAGATATATCTTTTTCTGATGGCTCAAAGTATGAAGATATTTTGAAGGTAAGCCAGTTGTGTCGATTCTGAATTGTACTACTGATATTTCTGTAGATCATTGTATTTGCAGCCCATGATGTCATCAACCAAACCTCCAAATTTCATGAGCTTCCTTATCTGCTCCTTTGTTGCATCCATGAATATGTCAATGTCAACATGTATGCAGCTCTTGAAGTACATACATCCAAAATGATTGCTGCAGGCTGTCAAGCTGTGAGACAGTTTACACAACTGTTGGATGTGAGTCACTTGTTGTGCCACCATTCAAGTTTCACTTATGGTCTGGATTGTATAGCAATATAGTGAGAAGGACAACTCAGGGAAGAACTGGGCTTACCTAAAACGACATGCACATGCTCATTTGTTTGATGATTTCAAGGCAAAAGGTGCCACACACAACACCAACACCAAACCAAATGAGAAGTGTCATGGCCCAATCCGATGAACTTATCTTTGGCACACGAACTTTAAAAACATTGCTGAACAGGTGTGTGCTCTCATTTTTTTTGTGAAGTCTGACAGTTTTTCATTTGATCCTATACAGGTACTTCACCTTGACCATCGATTCCTCATTGCACATTCAATCCATTTGGATATTGAAGATCACAATGAAATTGTTGCATCTCAGAAAAACCGTTTACTTGCAGGCAGCAAGGACAATGAAGATGACCTTGACGGTGATCCTGACGATATGTTCCATGTTAAGTTGGGTGCAGCACAAAATGAGCAGACATTTGAAGACTTGGAGCAGCTGCATGCAGATGACAATGCATTCAAGTGGTTCTGTATCAAACTTGCAGACTTTCTCAGTGATTCTCTCCCTGCCCATGGAATACCACTATCTAACATGAAAAGAATTAAGTTCACACCAAATGTAACTGTATGTTGTTTCATTTTTCTGCTTTGTCTCTCAAGTAACAGAATGAAGGTGGCCGAGCATCGGTTCTTGAAAGTCAACTTTGAATCCATCATAGACTGGCAAATCACCACTGACTATCTTCAATGCAGCCCTTCATTTCACAACTTCCCTTGATATGACTGTGTTATCCTTCAAACTCAAGCCAGACCTATGTTTGGGCATTTACTGATGCTCTTCATCTGTATTGTGGATGGTCAAACTCATCCGATCGCTCTCTCAAAGACAAACACTTTCAATTCTGGCATGTTCACAAAAGGCCAAGGATCTCATCTGAATTTTTTTCAGTTCGCTCAATCATCCATGGTGCAGCACTAACAGAAGATCACAATGTCCCAGGTGACTACCTGGTCATTGATACCATTGATACTGACATGTTCTTGCACATGAAGAACTAGCCTTCTTTCCTCCCTCCTGTTACGACAGTACATCATTGTGTGCGAACTCAGGTGGTTCAATCAACAGTAGTTGCAGAAGAGCAACGTCTGGTATGCCGAAGTCGTTGAGGTCACCTCTACAGAAGAGAAGAGGTTGCTAAGTCGAACGGTGGTTGACTATTATCGTGGATACAGGCAGAAGGGGTCTCAAGTCCTTCTGAAGGTATGGATCAGTGGGTCTGGTAAACCAAGTGTGAATTGGAATACTAGTTCTAGGGTCGGGTCCGAGTAAGACTAAAGTAAGGAACATCTACTTGAGTCTTCTGACTTATATAAGTCTACTCTATTGTGTCTAGGCTCAGCTTAAAGCTGGGTTCTAATCTGCCTATCTATCGAGTCAGAGATAACCTACACAAGGTTGGACTTCTATCTGCTGCGGACTGTGGCGCAGTCCTTCTATCAGTACATGAGGCAACCATGAGGCTTGCCTTCTATCTTGATAACCATTAATAGACCGTCTAGGTCTATGTCATCATATGGTATCATCATTCATCATTGGTCTTCGATGTTCGCCGATGTTCTTCCATTATTCGTAAGCGTTCCAGAACACTTACCTAAGCCTGGCATCTTCCAGCTTATCTTCTATGTCGTAAGGCCTAGAGGCTTGTCTTCATCATCATGGACCTACGGTCCAGTTCTTTATCGTCATGGGCCTTTGGCCCATCGTTCTGTTCGTCACTAGCTTCTAAGCTAGGTGCATATCTTCTACATCAAGCCTGCTGGGCTCAGTACAGTTCCCATGTTCTATCATTGCCGTGTGGTGGCAGAGGGCAGGTCGGTAGCTGGGGGCTCATGCCAGGGTTACTGTAACACCTCCCAGCTTTCAAATATGCCTGCAGAGCTGCCAGTGTAATTCAAACTAGTGTTGGAACTTGCATTTTCAATGCTCTCATTTGTTCTTCACCTTTTACTTGTTTGACTCTCAATCCTTATCTCTCAGTCATCCTCACCCTTGCTTGTTTGACTCTCAATCCTTATCTCTTAGTCATCCTCACCCTTGCTTGTTTGACTCTCAATCCTCATCTCTCAGTCATCCTCACATTTTACTCCTTCAACTCTCAATCCTTATCTCTCAGTCATCCTCACCTCTTGCTCGTTCAACTCTCAATCCTTATCTCTTAGTCATACTCACCATTTGTGCATTCAACTTTTAATCCTTATCTCTCAGTCACACTTACCTTCTTGACTACCAAAACCAGCTCTGCAACTTTCCCTTTTACTGACTTGTCAACAGGCAAAGGCTAGTTTGCTCCATATCCATGCAGCAGTAATAATGACTCACTCAGTTATGCCACATAAGTGCACTGCAAGTTATTTTACCTGTTATCTTTGGATTGGCTCATTCTATCCAGGGTCTAATAACCTTGTCCTCAACATGAGGCAAGGTCCTGTTTTTTATTTTAAGTGCCTTGAGTCATGACCTTTCTCTTACCCTTCTGCTCTTTGAGCTTCTCTTACCTTTTCATCCATTCTCAGAGTTACTTTTGCCATGCCACAATTGAATATGCTATCTATGACTGATCTTGAACATGTCTGTTTTCACCCTCTGATCATCACTTAAGTCTTCTAATGTTTGCTTCAGGCATTGCAAGAGATGCAACTCGAGTTACAAGAACTGAAGGACATCAACAAGGAATTGACTGAGGAGAACAAGATCCTTAAAGCCAACCAGCCAAAGAGAAAGAAGAAGGGTCAAACACCCTGGAAGAAAACATGGCATTTGACAAAGAGATCTGCTTATGTGGCCACAAATATGGTGCCTGTTATGAGATATTTGCACCAGATAGGCAACTCCTTCTGCGCAGCAATCCAATGTTCACTACACCTCTCAACAAACCATCACACTATGAAACATCAGCCTCAGTGGAGTTAGCACTACTTTCTGAGCTAGACAGTCTACTTCCATCACATATCCACCCTCTTGTGGCAGATAATCACTTCATTGATGTTGTGAGTGATGTTTTTTTGCCCCAGTAAGTCTCCAAACTGATAGTGCTCAAGTTTGAGGATGTGATGAACAGTAGCTGTGCATCTGAAATCAAGAAACTACACTCTAAAGCTGGGGTTATCTTTGGTCTCCCTGAACAATATTTTACTGATACTATGTACAATCGAGCAAGTGTTCCTGAGATCCATATCTCAGTATCGCAGCGTACTTCAAAGCCCTTCCCACCTATCCTTTTTCCCAACCTGATTGAAGATGCATCACTCAAAACAATCTTTAGAAACTGGGAAGTCTTTGGAAAGGTGCATCAAGTCTGAATATAAAACTTGACCTTATTTAAATGTGCTTTTTAGATCATCCATATAGTACTATGGGGTGAAACTGGCTTGACTGTGCTACGAGCAGGAAGACCTCCACACAGTGGTAATAAGTGGGAAATAACTTCCTTGACACCTGGTTTATTGGCATGGGCAGCAGTTATTGTAAGTTTTGCACATATCAAAAGAGTCTGTTCATTGATGCAATTTCATCAGGCTATATTTTTACTTAGTGCCGACAAAGAGTTCTGCTATTCCAGCAAGGGGGAGACCACAAAGATTGTTAAGGTCGTACTCTCATAGGATCAGATCTGAAGGACTTTGGCCTCAGCTTGTGCGCTGTGCCCCTTTCCCAAGTACTGTCCCTTATTTCAAGTACTAATGATAACATGTCCGAAGGTCTGGACGAGTATCATAGTATATCCAGATGTCTTCCGGATATCGGAAATGCGTATAAGGCTAATCCGGACGTATCCAAACTAGAAACTAACAGAGTGTAGACTACCCGAAGGTAGAGCCAAAGATATAGACTATTGGAATCTATCCGAAGTCTCAGAGGATGACAAGAGTAGGAAGGACTCAAGTCTGGAGGACAGAAAGAGGACAAACTAAGATGATATTCGAACTGAGGTACTACAGGACATATACACAAGTTTATATACTAGTAGGCATAATGAAAAGATCAGTAAGCAGTATCTGAGGCTATGTAGAAAGCATATGCAAAGGTTAACAATCACGAGTCGGAAATGAACATAGGTAAACAGATCAGTAATCATACTGGTAATAGATATAGCCGAAACCATGGAAATAAGGAAATACCAAATAGGCTGTGTTTAATGTTATATGAACAGGAAATGAAATAGGAAGCTTATCTATATGGGAACGGAAGCGGATCTATGCATTGGACTGGATCAGATCTAAGGTCCGAAGTCCGAAGTCCGGAAGAGAAGCGTGGATATTATGGGATATGACAAGAACTAAGAGACAAACAGTTAGAAAATATTACCAAAAAATGAACCAACCAGATTTACCAGACTTTGATAATGATGAAGATGATAGATCTAAGTTGTATGAAGTCAGAAATAGTAAATGAACATTGCCAGAACTTACAGAAGAAGACATAGTCTTAATTGCAATGGTAGAAGGAGGACAAATTGACCCTAATGAGCCAAAGAATCTAAGAGAAGCATAGGCATCAATAGATTGGCCAAAATGGGAAGAAGTGATATGAGCAGAACTTGCCCAGTGTCATATCCCATATTCCGGACCTACATCCGATAATATTCCCACGCCTCATCCGGACCTTCAGATGTCCTATCCATGTCTCCAGTCCCCTATTCATCCGGATCCCTGCACCTCTGCACATCCACATCCAGATCCCTTTACCTTTGCAGCTAGCCTGCATCATTCATCCTTTTTCCTATTGCCCTAATACTATATCTCACATATCCACACATCTCATCCAGACCACATCCGATCTGGTCCAATCCGATCCTATCTGATGTATAGATACATTTCCTGTGCATATAACATTTACACAGCCTATCTGGTATTTCCTTCTTTCCATTGTTTTGGCTATATCTATTACCGGTATGCTTACTGATCCATTAACCTATGTTCATTTCCGACTCGCATTTGTTAAACTTTGCTTATGCTTCATACATAGCCTTGGACCTTTGCTTATTGATCTTTCCGATAGTCACTTAGTATATAAACTCTTGTATATGTCTTGTAGTTCCTCAGTCTGAATATCATATTAGTCCTTGCACTAGTCTTCACTCTAAATTCTCTTATCAGTTCTAGTCCTTCAACTTAGTCAATATCCATCTCAGGCCTAGGGAGGAATTCCCTAGGCCAGAGTTCCA
>MU172284.1:295767-448424 GCA_016695485.1 Suillus hirtellus
TCCTCCACTCATCCACCCATCCGATCCTCCAAAGTTTCCAGAAGTCTATCCAGATCTTTCCTGCAGTCCTCCAGACCTATTCTGCTTCAGACTTCATCCTTGCAGCCATTCCTCTGTTTACTTCTACTCAGGACTTGTCCTGAGTAGCCATTATACGTATCTGTATTAGGACACAACCTCATCGTAATTTCTGGAAGTTCCTCCGGAACTTTCCCGCACTCATCCAGAAGTTACTTGCACCCATCTGGAAAGTCCTTCCGAAGTTTCCTGCGCCTTCGGATGTCCTTCAGACATCTTCGGATGCCTTTGGACTTTCTTCGGACACCAATCTGAAATTAAGGGCACATACTTGGGTAAGGGGCGCAGCGCACGAGCTGAAGCCAAGCCCCTCAGAATCAGTCCTACCCTTTGTACATGGTCTTAACACCCAGCTAAACAAAATGGGTACTTGGGAGTTGGTAGAACCACCCAAGAACAGAATACTTATAGGAAACAGATGGGTCCTGGTTAAGAAAAAAAAATAAAGAAGGTGAAGTCAATAAGTATAAAGCAAGGTTAGTAGTGAAAGGGTACTCACACATTCCTGGTATGGATTATACAGATACCTTTGTACTGGTAGTATGTCTTGAGTCAATATGATCGATGATATCTATTGTAGCAGCCCTAAATTGGGAAGTTGAGCAGATGGATGTGAAAGGAGCATATTTAAATAGCACCTTAATAGAGGAGGTGTATATGGTCCAACTGGAAGAATATGATGATGGTACAGGAAGAATATGTTGACTTTGAAAAACCTTGTATAGATTAAAACAATTTGAATGTGAGTAGAATATCAAGTTAAATAGTTATCTAACAAAGATAGGGTTTAAATGTACTAAGTCGGATCTATGCATCTATATAAGACAGGCTGAGACAGGCACATAGATTATAACAGTATGGGTAGACAATCTACTTCTGTTTGCAAATAGTATCAATTTTATGAGTCAGTTAAAGATGCAGTTAAAAGAAATATTGGACATCACTGATCTGGAAGAACCTAAGAAGATAGTAGGAATTGGAATAATGAAAGACCATGCTGAGAAAATAATTAAGTTATCTCAAGCACAGTACATAGATTCAATCCTACAAAAATATGATCTCTAGGATTGCAACACAGTAGGTATGCCCATGAATCTGGAGGATACTGACACAAAAGGTGAACAATGAAGTAATAGTTATGCCTTGTTAGTTGGATCTTTAATGTATCTTGCAGTGGCGACACATCCCAATATTGTGTATGTGATACAACAGCTAAGCTCTTTTGCCACAAATCCTGGACTAACACACTGGTCAGCAGCAAAATGGGTATTAAAATATTTAGCTGGTACAAAAAACCTTGGAATTAAGTATTGAGGAAATGATTCCACAGATGCCAAAGTCAAATTTGAGGGGTAGACTATGCTAATGATGTCTACAATAGAGTCTCAGTATCAGGATATATATTCAAACTTAGTAAAGGAGCAATTACCTGGAGCTCCAAGAAACAAAATGCTATTTCACCATCCTCAACAGAGGCAGAATATGCAGCAATGGCATATGGAGCAAAGGAAGCAGTGTATAGGACTAATGCAATGGTCAAAGCTGAACAAGATGTGGAGAATGCAGAGGCAAATGTGGAGGGCACAGATGCTTTACTGGGGTTTTGGAAAGAGTCAAGGAGAGGTTCTGGTACAAGGATTAAGACAGAACTAAGGTGAGTACCAACAAATTGTCTAAGTGACAAGAACTTACCGGCAATCATTTCTATAGTGCTGTCTTAGTGACTCTGACCTGTAAACACTAGCTGTTAGCATTGTAGTAGTGTATACTATGAAGAACTGATGCACTTATGAGATCTGCATGATATAGTAATCCATTGAATCCCCACTGCTCTTTTCTCGCTGATGTCTCATTAAGTTCATTGTTGTTTGTGTCCCTAGCTTTCTGATTCTTCTCCCCTTGGCCTACTTTGAGGGACCCATGGCCTTGATATGGTGAGCCCAATTCTCACTCACTCATTTCTCACTAATATCTTGTTAAGTTCATTATTGTTCATGTCCCCAACTTCCTCATTCCCTTCCTCTTGGCCTGCTTTGAGGAACCCATGGCCTTGATACAGTGAGTCTGATTCTCACCTGATAGATCTTGCACAATTGCATGAGGGGAACAGTGAGGATGAGGCAGTACCAGGAGTGATAGTATTGTATGAGCATCTACACAAGTTTGATTGGGTGTTCTTCATATGATGTCCTGGGACCTGACCATTAGCAGTGGACTGAGAATTGGAATGAGGACTCGCCTATGTCATGCATAGCAGTTAGGATGCTGTCTTGAAGGCATGGTGATCAGTATATTTATTGACATAGAATGAGTAGAAAGTATCAAGAAAATGATAAAACTTGAAAGAGTGAGGAATGTACTTGGAACTGTAGATAGGTATCAGATGTGCTGCATGAAAGAAGGTATCAATATGAATAATAGTAAGGTTCCTTGAGCCATTCACATGCCAGTATTTTTATTGGGACAATCACCAATCTTCTCTAACCATTATATAAGAGCACATGGATATACTCCTCCTGAGCTGGGTTAAAAAGAAAAGAAACATACAACTCTTGTGACTTCAAGTCCTCACATCCCTTCAGCATCTGAATCTGTGTTGATGAACATGCAATCATTGCATGGGTACTGATTCCACCAAAGTGGACATGCACAGATGTGTTTGTGTCACATGCCACCAATGCCACTCAGATTACTGGGAGCATAAAACATTATAGCAGCAAAGTTGAAGACCATAAGCTTGCCTTCATGTTGAGGCAAGCTAGCAGATGGTACAAGGAGTTTTGGCGAGTGCTACATGAGCAAGCACCCCTAGATTGTTAACTATTTCATTGTCATCAGCATCAATCACTGGTCATGGTTTAATGATGGGGGTATCTGGTTGTGGTACAATAGCAGGGACAACTTGTTCATTTTCATCTACCATTATATATTGTTGTTCAGTATGTAAGAAGAGGATTAAAGAGGAACCTTAAACAAACTTACTAAGAGTAGTTAAAGTATTTGATAAGATAGTGTTAGTGAGCATCCCTTGCACCCCAAAGTCCACACAAGGTGCTGCGAGCTCATAAAGGCACTGATTGGCCACAAGCATCTGACTAAAAGCATTGTGCCTGCTCAACTACTGCCAAGGCTTCTTTACTGCCTTGATGTGCTTTGATTCTGTAATTGATGAGCACAGTCCATTAGGGGTGCTGAAGGGTCAGATCATGTTCACATAATGAGTCATTGAGTGCTGGCAGGGGGGTGAGAAGGTGAAAACAACAATATCAAATATCTTGTAGTAATGGTGAAAATAATGAAGAGCATCTTGAATTTGACTTAAGGTATCTCCAGTAATGATATTGTGCCAGACAAGATAGCAGAATTCCAATAATATGCAAAATGCGTGCACCATGTTTTAAGGTATGTGACCTTGGATAGCTGGAAGAAATGCCTTCATGAGCACTTTGAAATCATTGCCTGTCCACTATTTAAAGTTATGGTCTTAAGGAAATCATCATAGACCAGAAAATGATGCTACAGCAGCAACTCTGACTTATTGTTAGAGAATGTCATTGAGTAAACAAGTGAGATGACATACCTGTGATCTATATCACTCATGATCTCCTCTGATTATTTGGTCCCATGCATGGCCTTGAGATACTTTGCTACCCAATTGATGAGATGGTCTTTGAAAGCACCCTTAATTAGCTGGTGGAGGAGGTCAAACAATAGCAACTTATGGATGTCAGCTCAGGGAAAGTCATTAGTGAATGGCTACACAAAACAGATTAGTCTGGTATTGAAAAATGGCCTGTTCCACTTACAACAAGATCACCAATGAGACCATATTCATCCTACAATATATCTGTGTGTAGCTTTTTTATCAAGAAATCAGTATGCTCATGACAGTAGTATATGCTACCACCATCAAGGTTTATACAAACTCTAATATATCTACATGAGTTGTCAGCATGATACTGACTCTAAGTGCTAATACTTACTTTGGGCACCAATGTTTGACCACACAGGATAGCATAAGTTGTTCCTCATAATCTACTATGTAGGGTCCTAGACTATATATAACACACCAGAAATGACCATCTCCACAACGCACAACCTCATACTGGATCATAATAGGTTTTAGACTGGCAACAATTGCAGATAGTGAGCTGTGGAATAGCTAGTGGTGAAATATCTGAAATATGTCATCTTTAGAATGTTTCTTGTCAGCTGTAACATGCTCAGTTGAGGTATAATAAAATTTAAAACATGAATATACGTACTTTTGGGTATGGCATGAAAACTGATAATAACAAGAGCATCATGGTGTGCACACCACATGTTGTTGCATATGTTACCAATTGAGGCATAGAGAGGATAGTATTCATTGTTACCAGTGCCTACAGAGACAGTAGTCTTGTCACTACTAAGAATGATGGAGACCAAAGCAGATCTGTGTGTTTCTGAATCTTTTGATATGGTGTCCTTGATAAAATATTAGCTAAATCCTGAGTGATACCAAAAAGAGAGGGAAGATGTACTGCCTGTTGCCATTCCCAGTCTCCCAACATGAAGTCTTTCCATCAGCCCATGTCATCCGATGAGCCATATTCATGAAATGGCACATAGTCGATTTCATCCTAGTAGGTAGGTTGGTAAGTATGTTGTGCACCATCACACAGGGATTCCTATACCAGACTTCAAATTCATCATTCATCCATGGTGGAACAACCTTGGGTCATTCTCCAGAGTATTGAACAGAGAAAGATTGCCAAGGGACATCACCAAGTTGTGTTGCATCTTGTCATATCCCATATTCTGGACCTACATCCAATAATATTCCCATACCTCATCCAGACCTTCAGATGTTCTATCCATGTCTCCAGTACCCTATCCATCCAGATCCCTTTACCTTCACAGCTAGCCTGCATCATTCATCCTTTGTCCTATCTCACATATCCACACATCTCATCCGGACCATATCCTATCCCACATATCCATGCATCTCATCCAGACCATATCTGATCTGATCTGGTCCAATGTATAGATCTGCTTCTGATCCAATATAGATAAGCTTCCTAATTCATTTCCTGTTCTTATAAAGTTAAACACAGCCTATTTGGTATTTCCTCTATTCCATTGTTTCAGTTATATCTATTACTAGTATGCTTACTGATCCATTAACCTATGTTCATTTCCAACTTGCATTTGTTAACCTTTGCATATGCTTCATACATAGCCTTGGACTCTGCTTATTGATGCTTCTGTTATTTCTCTTAGTATATAAACTTGTGTATATGTCTTGTAGTACCTCAGTCTGAATATCATATTAGTCCTTGCACTAGTCTTCATTCTAAGTCCGCATATCAAGTCTAGTCCTTTAACCTAGTCAATATCCATCTCAGGCCTAGGGAGGAATTCCCTAGGCCAGAGTTCTGATCCTCTGATCCTCTGATCCTCTGATCCTCTGATCCTCTACTCATCCACTCATCCACTTATTCACTCATCCACCCATCTGATCCTCCAAAGTTTTCGGAAGTCTATCTGCATCTTTCCCACAGTCCTCTCAACCTATTCTGCTTTGGACTTTGTCCTTGCGGCCATTCCTCTGTTTGCTTCTACTTAGGACAAGTTCTGAGTAGCCATTATACATATCTGTATTAGGACAAAACCTCATTGTAATTTCCACAAGTTCCTCCAGAACTTTCCCACACTCATCCAGAAGTTACTTGCACCCATTCAGAAAGTCCTTCCAAAGTTTCCTGTACCTTCGGATGTTCTTTGGACATCTTTGGACACCTTTGGACTTTCTTCAGACACCATTCTGAAATTAAGGGCACATACTTGGGTAAGGAGCACAGCACACAAGCTGAAGCCAAGCCCCTCAGAATCAGTCCTACCCTTTGTGCATGGTCTTAACACATCTATGTATAACATTATGTAGATCTTTGTGATCAGCAAATGGAGGGGTGTTATAGTGTTTTGCAAGAGTTGCAGTCATTAAGTCACACAAGAAATCTAAATTTCTCACAGACATGTGACATTTTTTGAAGGCAAACTCTGCCACCTCAAATTCTATCCTATTGCAATATGGGCTCCAGTCATTGGAAGCCTTCAGTAGCACAGGAGTTGAAGGGGTGCCATGCAGCAGAAATATTCCATCAGTCATGCATGGTCATCCTGAATATAGTTTGAATCAAAAACAGAGCACTGAAGCTTGAAGGCAACTTATCATTTATCATTGGATGGTACATACAATAGTACTGCTCACTCACATCAGTGAATTCTGCATCAGTGTCATTTAAATCCTGGTGAATTGGATTAGGGAATATGGAAGGTGATGGCTGGAGTGCTTGTGAGAAATCTGAAGGGGGCAGTGAGAAACCTGGAGGGGGCAGTGAAAAATCTAGAGGGTGGGTGGGTGACTGGGATGGCCAGGGATAATCCAGAGGGGACAGTGGTGGCTGGGGTGGTGATGGGAGGACCTGAGAGGGCAGTTCTGAAGCAGATATCAAAGTTGAGTAAAGTGAGTGGCACTTGTACTGAGTAAGACCTAACTAGTTTCAAAACCAGTGCATACATCCTGAAACTGAGCATGGAAGCTGAAGTAGGTGATGAGCATGACGGAGAGGCATGTGCTATACTGGGATGTTGCTGCTGACAATTTCAAAGGTTAATACTAATCCAAGATGCACAACTGTGATCCCAACACCAATGTGACCAAACCAGTAGAAATATAAAGTTTGATACTAAAATAAAGGCTATATATTTGGGGCTTCAGAACAAATGCAAGCAAACTATACCGAAAAGGCTCTGGTAAATACTAATGTTCCTTACAAATTGTACTAACAGTGCAGGAAGTGCTAGTAGACTCTCTTGCCAGAAAGGTCCTGGTGAACATTGATGTCCCACCAAAAAAGCACTGTATTGATAGTATTGGGAGTGCCAGAAAGTGTCAATGAAAATTGAGACTTTTGGTGTCAACAGCAGCTGCAAAATATCGCACTGATATATTAGTAGGTACATCAGGGCATAAGTAGGGTCATTAAATGTATATATTCAGAGTCAGCTTAGGCTACAATTTTTGGAAAATTGTGACAAACCCCACCTTGTTGTCAGCCATCACTGACCTAATTTTATCTTTCTTCAGCCTCCCAGAGCTTCATTGATACCATGTCTAAGCCTGCCAGCATAGTTTCAAAACACATGACAACTCAAGCTAAAAATACAACTCAGCATCCAAAGCATATCCTAACCAGAGGCAACCGTCTCATAAAGAGACATATCAAAGCTCAAAAGGCTGCTGATGACCAGCATAAAAAAGATGAAAAGCAGGCGAGTGAAATAGCTATACACGAAGGACATAAGTGCATTGCTGCATTTTAGAACAAAATGCAGACAGACTAAGCTGCTATGCATGCTGATGCACCAAAGCCTACTTATCCCTGCCCATACCCCATCAAAAAGGCTATCAAAGCTGCAGAAACCTCAAACTTGACTGTGACCAAGGATGGAGCTGTCAGCACTAATGGTAAGGGAGGTAGGGCTGGAGGTAAATTAGCAGCCAGTGATGTTGAACATCCTGAGAGTGATGCAGAGGAGAAAAAGAAAAAGGTGCAACTGCCAGGGCCATCCAAAAAGAAAGGCAAGAGGACAGTGTTGCCAGTGAAGACACTAGTGAGAGATGCAATTGGAGCCACAGGTGTTGACATCTTGATGAATGAATTAATGATGGCATGTGATGATGTGTAAGGTGTTTATTATTCCTTCTTAACTATGATACACCATCTGACAAAAACAGTTCTTTTCTTTTTCAATTCAATGGTTCATGATAATGATAACATACTGGGTTCCAAAAATTTTGGTCTTGCTGTCCAGTGTATCTACAGTTGGAGGTCAAATATTCCTGAGAACAGTGATTCAAAGTCAATTTCCAACTTGAGGATCAAATTATTTCCTATACCTTCTAGCTATTCTAGTACTGCTCCCTCCTTTAAACTCACTAGAGGGACCACTATCAGTAGCAGTGGCACCCCACTCACACCTATCAATACTATCACCAATACTGAGGCTAGTAATGTGGCAGATCATTTTATGACCCTGTTTGCAGATGAAAATTTAACAGAATCAGACAAGCATTCTCAAGCCCTTACTCATATGTCCAAACCAAAGACTCCTCAGGTGAGTTTGATTATCTAGTTTGATGTGTTAAATGCATCACCAGGGCATCAACATCTCTTTCAAGGTCCCTAATACTTCAGTACAAATGAACTTAGCCTATTACAATGCCAATCTAATTCCCCAATAACATAACATGATTTAGCCTGACATTATTGCAGACAAAGACAATGAAATGAATGCTGATGCAGCTCCCCCAGTAGTAACTTCACTCATCGACTACATGTCCAACACTGATAGGGAATCTAATCTCAAACCTCCTCCTTCTACACAGGTTCTCAAAGGATATTATGATGCTGTCATCCATCAAGCTGCAGCTTAAACTTAAACTCAAACTCAAACATCCTACTCTACCATTCCAACAATAGGTTTCAAGTGCAAACTTGCAGATATGTGATCAATAATGACCTGCTTGAGAACAACTGCCTTGAGGATAACTGGATTGAGAATGACCTCATGGTTAATGATGACTTTGTGAACGATTATGCCTTCATGATTGAGGAAGGTTCATCTGAAGTCAAATTTGTGAGTCACACCAAGCTCATAGTCAAGACTGAATCTGAATCAGTATCCTTATAGGTCACTTCTGTGGTAGTATGCTTTGGTAATTAATGTTTAAATTATACTGACTACAAATTTTGTAGACTAATGTTGGCATCAAACATAAAGGTCCCATGGCAAAGTAGGCAAAACCTTTCATTACACATACTCAGTCTTTCCAGCATTTCAAGCATCACTTCTGGTGCCACAAATATCGCACAGGTAGAGATCCCCCCCTGTGCTGCTTACAGGATCAAACATCTTCCTGGAGGTCCTTAGGTAGTGGCTAGATGGAGTGCCATGTTCATCTCTACTCTTATTTCTGCTATTGGAGATCAAGATGAAGTCTGGAGCCATCTTGAGTCAGAGACAACTCTCTGCTCCACTATGCAGGATTCCTGAAATGCAGTTTACAAGGATATACCACACACAGTCACTACTGATGGACCTGTGATGGCCCTAGTAAGTGATTTCTGATGTAATTCATAGTATCTGATCTTTTTTTCTTAGGCCACCTAGCAGCTATCAGAGTGGTGCAATAGCATTGGATCTACTGTTGTTTTTGTACTTATACACTTCATGTCATTGCAGGCTGATATCGAGACTGACTAAGACTGCAAAGACTTTGCCAACAACTTACTCTCTAGGCTAGCATTTCTGTATGGGAGCACCACAGAGGATGATCACCTCAAGCAATCCTTTCAGTCAAAACTCCTCATACAGGTCTTTGTACAGTATAGATGCACTATGTTTGGCACTGTTGATAGCCACAGGAAGATCATGCATGCAAAGGGCGCTCTTAGTCTTGCCACTGCAGCAGCATATATATTCACTTTCTTGTCATATCACAACTACATATTCTTCATGTTTCAGATGGAATGTGCCCTTAAGCTTGTTGGGCTTGATAACATGCTCATCAGAAAATTGGAAGTCAACAGTAGAGGCAAGGCTGTCAAGATCCCCCACAGTCTGAACAAAGCATCAGGAAAGACTAGCGATGCTTAAAAGGCCTTCTCAGACACCAACTACAGCATGGCGACTAGGGTTTACATGAAGTTCATTAACCACATGAAAGAGTCAGTCCTCTGAGATGTCTGAGAATGCACAAAGGACATCACTGCAAAGAGGCATAATGTGCCCCTCATTCCAGATAAGGATTCTGAGGATAAGTGTGTGCTCATCTTTGATATCTGGTACTATTCTTTTTTTATTGTTTTCTAGTATCTTGCAACTGATGGTTTTTGGTGCTAATTTTTGTTTTATAGAGTCAGTACTACAACTAGTATACCCACCTGCATCTCTGCTGAGTTGTTGCCACTACTGGCATGTACTACTACTCATCATGTTATTTGCTTTATTATGTATGTTTGTAAAGGCATTTAAGATGAGCGAGAGGGTTATGAGGAGTCTAGAATGACAAAGGGAAGATCTCAGTGTCTTGAACAAAACTCTATTAAATGGTGCATCTACCATCACAGAATCGGGCAGGAGATGATTTAGATAGATATTTGTGGCAAAATTGTATCAAATATATGCACATTATATCCAAAGACATAGTCATACATAAGCATCAGCATAATGCCAATAAATTGCAAGACAACTCTAATGTTGATGAAGATATGTAAGTATCACAACTGTGATACTAGGTAGATAAATAAATAAAAAAGGTTTCACATCTCTCCAACATGGTGGTCACCTGTTATCCAGACTTGACCTTGTGATAGCTGTTTAGCATGGCAACCAGTCAGTAATCAATACTTACAATATCCTCACAATAGTTGCACTGTAAGATTATGGCTCACAATTATGATGTGTCCAGGTAAATCCCTTGCCAAGATTTCTAATATCCTTGTGATATTAATGTGACATGGTCATTGCCTGCAATTATGATGTCTCCAGGTCAATTGACACCAATCCCTCATCAAAATTTATAATATGTATGTGGTATACTCATTCCTCACAGTTGTGATGGGTCCAAGTCAATCCCTTGCCAAAAATTACAACATCTTTATAATATTTATATGGTACTGTCATTCCTTGTAGCCATGATGAGTCCAGGTAAATCCCTTGGCAAAAGTTATCTAAAATATATAATCTCAAGATGACCTTGAAGTGTTGTCCACCTGCATGCATCTCGCATGGTCCTCACGTGTGCTGACTTAATCAACCAACTTCATTTCTATTCAGAAAAATTCTGTTGCTCTGTGCTCACTGTGAGGCTGGTTCGGCCATTTTGATCTATATGTTGAGTGCAGGGATAAACTGGGTTGTGAGTTTCTATTGCATACAGGTGAAAGATAAGATGCATTAGACTTAGGATAGATCAATGATTTTTGATGGCCCAAGATATGAATTCACTGGCTCATCAAAAAAAAACCAGGCATGGACAGAGCACAAGGAGACCTGAAGTTGGTAGAGTTTGAGCATATGTACAACACCAAAGTGAGACAAAGAAATAGTTTGCCCTAGATTGAAGGATATCAGAAATTCACCATCGAGAAAACCCTTACAATTTCATTGATAGTCATGTGCACAGGTTGACACTTGCACACTCTCGCATATTATTCAGCTGAAATATAAGACATGATTTCCAAATCAGATAAAAATTCCTTATTTCTGAATCAGCCCAGGACCAAGGCTGGCAAACACCAGTGGAATAACTAGGCCCACTCCCACTAGGAAGGCCAAACCACATCCGAGCCTTGCAGATAAGGGCAGTCCAAAGTCAGCTGTGAAGATTCCTACAAGGAAACCAAGTGTAGAGAACCCCAAACTGTAATGTTTGTCAGTATTAGCAACAATAGAGATTGGGGCAACAATTTGGTTACCTCATTAAATATAGACAACTGGGTATGCTTGTGAGGATCACAAGACTTGCCACCCTTCCTTGCAGGTAGTATGCCTATCAAATCAATAATGTTAGGCTAAGGTTAAAGGAATAAATACAATTGAACCACAAAGTCAAGGGATCTCAATCTCTGGCCAAAGTGTTGTGCAATGGTATATCTGACAATACAGTACACACTCAGAAGAAAGGAAACAGAACATAATGTTTTTGTTGTGAGGGGTGAGCCTAAGCCTGGGATAGCAAGGATGCTGGCATTTACTGCCATAATGGTGCCTGCCTGTCAGAGAAGAGGTAAGCATTCTCATCTGGAACCACAACAAAGGACTTACCACAGTAGTTTGAGACTTAGCCTGTGCGCTAAAATCATCCATGAAGCCCCTCATGTCCACCCTGTTTATGAGACCATCAATGTTGATGTTCCTAAGGCATTTGAATGTTAAGACCATGCACAAAGGGTAGGACTGATTCTGAGGGGCTTGGCTTCAGCTCGTGCGCTGCGCCCCTTACCCGAGTATGTGCCCTTAATTTCAGATTGGTGTCCGAAGAAAGTCCGAAGGCATCCAAAGATGTCTGAAGGACATCTGAAGGCGTGGGAAACTTCGGAAGGACTTTCCAGATGGGTGCAAGTAACTTCCGGAAATTATGATGAGGTTGCGTCCTAATACAGATACGTATAATGGCTACTCAGGACAAGTCCTGAGTAGAAGCAAACAGAGGAATGGCTGCAAGGACGAAGTCCGAAGCAGAATAGGTCCGGAGGACCACAGGAAAGATCTGGATAGACTTCTGGAAACTTTGGAGGATCGGATGGGTGGATGAGCAGAGGATCAGAGGATCAGAGGACTGGAGGATCAGAGGACCGGAGGATTGGAGGATTGGAGGATTGGAGGATTGGAGGATTGGAACTCTGGCCTAGGGAATTCCTCCCTAGGCCTGAGACGGATATTGACTAAGTTGAAAGACTAGAACTGATAAGAGAATTTAGAGTGAAGACTAGTGCAAGGACTAATATGATATTTAGACTGAGGTACTACAAGACATATATAAGAGTTTATATACTAAGTGACTACCAGAAAGATCAATAAGCAAAGGTCCAAGGCTATGTATGAGGCATAAGCAAAACGCGAGTCAGAAATGAGGCATAGGTTGAAGGATCAGTAAGCATACCAGTAGTAAGTATAGCCGAGGTAACGGAAACAAGGAATACCAGATAGGCTGTGTAAACGTTACATGCACAGGAAATGTATTATGAAGCTTATCATATATCAGATAGGAAACGGATCTATACATCGGATCGGACCAGATCGGACATGGACCGGACAAGATGCGTGGATATATAGGATGTGACATTAGGGTGATGGGACAAGGATGAGTGATGCAGGCTAGCTGCAAAGGACAAGGGATCTGGATATGGATATGTGGATATGGATGTGCAGAGGTGCAGGGATCCAGATGGGTACTAGAGACACAGATAGGTCATCCAAAGGTCCGGATGAGGTGTGGGAATATTATCGGATGTAGGTCTGGAATATGGGATATGACATTGAACATCATTATTGGAATACAAAGCATAGCGACTGCAAGGCCAGTAATAAAGGGAGAATCCTCTAGATCTCTGCACCTCTTGCCTATGGAATGAGTGCAAATCAAATGAGCCTTGGGTTGACCATAGTGATTTAGATATTCATGATGGCCTATTGTGACTTGTCAATTGATGACATCTAGTATGAGAAAGTGGTAACGCATGAATCACATGCAACAATTTGCCTGTTAGTAAGTGAGAATATAAGTGTTTGATAGTCTATTTTGCGAAGGCCCATGCACCGCAGATTGCAACACCTGGCTCCTCCACCATTCTGTTAGGTTTTGCAAGTGCCTCTATCCTTTGGCCATCAATTTAAATGTGTAGGTTGAGTTGGGATTGCATACCAGCAGTGGTAAGCTCTATGGCCATTTCTTTCATTTGATTGAGAGTCCAAAATAAGCTAGTGGCAGTATATTGCTCCATGACCAGTGCTTCTATAAGTTAATTAAGTCATTTTGATTGAGCACTACAAAGTCAATGAACTTGCCTACATGGTACCAGTTCAACTTCACCCATAAGCTTCTTACTTCTGAGACATGCATTGCTGTCGCATGTGGAAAGTATTCAACGTGTTTCCTAGTGCATAGTGAGAAACATGAAAGTTAATTTGTTCTGATTGCTCACCAGTATTGAGCTTTGAGTTTGAGCCCTGCAGAATCAAGTTTAAGAACTAAAGCAAAAAGAATACAAATAAGTGTACTTTTATGGTTCCAGTGCCTCACTGCTGTGCATTCTTGGAACAGAATGTAACCGTCCATCAGTTCAACCCAAGTAATGATCTGACTTTCCAGGACCACATAATAGTATGGATAGATCTCCTCCCCTCTCACTAACATCGGATCAATAACTAGGAGCCATTGCTTTCCATCTATCTTTGATCTTGACGCATCGATCCAGGACTCAAGCTTCTGGAGTTGTGCCTCCAAACAAGTACCTAGGTTCATCTCAGTGTATGTTCTCTGCTTTAACTAAGCATGTAACACACCAAAATTTCAGCCAGTGCCCACTGTTTTTCCATTGTAGTAATATGTTGCTCCCAATGGGTGAATAGACTCTCTCCAATTTCCTTTCTCTCCACACCTGTTGATACTACTGTTAGATCGGTACTGCCAGGAACTACAATAACAAACCTGACAGGGTTAATTTGCATCACCTGCATGTTATAATCGTGACATGGAGATATTCTATATGAATCAGGTTAGTGGGACTCAGTGTTTAATGTATGCAGCTTACAGCTGAAGCATTTTGGTGTACTGCTAAAGTTGTGTGGGCCAGATAGGAACACTGCAGTTGAGTAGCTCCATTCATTGGTCCATACCCAGACTGGAGGTCTGGCATGACAATCAGAGTATGTAGTCTCAAAAAGAACAACCAAATGTACTGTCATGGCCATGTCGAACTTTCCAAGCATCATTTACATGATGGAGTATGTAACATGTTGGTATTCATACACATAAGTACATTAATGACACAATGCTGTGACCCTGAGACCAGGGATATAATTAGCAAATACTTCTCATAGACTGGGATGCTGAACAGATTTTCATGTATATTGGGAAGGCACTTCTGTCACGAGTTCCCAATACAAATCATTATTTGTTCCTAAATTCCAAATCCTTTAAGCACCCAGTCACAAGCACCTGTTCCTAAGAATACATTTACTGTAGAAGAAGTTCCTATTATTGCGACTATTGTAGAATTACCAGAGTCACATGATTTATCGGACAATGCCAAAGAAGATGTTGATGTCATGCCTCGCAACACTCTTGGAATGTTCCATAGTCTTATTGTGGCTGCGGCACATGTCATGACATCATAGTTATATATAGAATCATACGATACCTTTAATTATTCTGATTGGTTAGTTAGTTCATTCTCAGTTTCGATCTCAGTTTCAATATGTGTATATAGGTAGCTCATCGTAGTCAGTAGTTCTTTAGTTCAAACCTCTTGTATCTCCAAGTGAGCAATCCAAGACGTACCTGCTCTCCTCTACTCTCTGTTGTAATAACCTTTGTTTGAGTCCTAGTCTCTGCCCTGCATTAATTCATTTAAGGGGTTGTGACAACTTCATGATTTGAGTTGGCATTTTTAGGGACTCATCAAGTAGCTCTTTCACTTTGGAACTGAGTGATTTCCAGGAAAAGGACTGAGACCTTGGAGGATGGAGAGCGGTGATGTCTGTCTCAGAGTTGTCCCCATTTGTGTGGGTTGCAAGGTTATATTTTTTCCTTCCCTCCTCCTGTCATTGAGCTTGTAGCACTCAATACCCAATGAATAATGTTTTCGTCTTACCCAATCGTCTGCCTTTGGAGTCTCAGTTAGTTAGGTGATGATAGTGTCTACAACAGAAGGGTTAAATTGACTATAAGGCACTGGAGCACCACACCACTGAGTAGGATGTGTCAGTATTATCTCAATCAACAATAAGTAGCAGCACATACAACAGCTGGTACACATTGCAAACCCATTTCACAATTACCACACTTGCCACCATCAGCAATACAATTGTAGCCACAAGTCCTGCCAGGACAGACAAGATGCCTGCAATGGCTTCCATCGTAGACAGGTCAGCAGCCTTGTGAATGATCATGATATAGAAATCCACTTATACAAAGAATTGGCCTACATGGTCTTGTCAGGATTAGTAGTACATCTAACATCTAGCTTGTTGAATTCTAACTACCACATTCCTGAAGTCATGGCTGTCCAAGTGCTATACACAAATCAAGTCAGAATACATGCAGTGATAATGGAGATAGACATTACAGGATGAGGGTCATGGAAGCTCCACACAGTGAGAATGTCAATGTGAAGCATGTGTAGGTAGGCTAATGTCCTATGGTTCTTGAATGTTGCGCATGATGCTAGTGTCTTCTGATATTCTAAAATATATGGAAGCTTAGATCATGCTCATAAACACTAAGGTGGGATTGAGATAAACCTCTCTTGCCAACCCTAATACTACAAAAAAATTTAGTTAAAAATGATGCAAGTGAGGCTTACTCAATCAATGTTTTCCAGGATCCACTTACTAAGCGATGGAGGTCACCACTGATGCCTCGCTCACAGCATGCTTATGAACATGCTCCTCAGTTATTTGGATAAGACAAATCAGCATCTCTGTGTGCTCTTTGCTGCAGAACAGGTCTGCACACAACTCAAAATGAGAATGAGTAAGGGAAGTATAGAAGTTGATACCCTCAAAGAAAGACTCAATTTCAATGGAAGTCTGGGTGGCTGGTGATAGAGTCTGCTTGGCATGCTCACAGGAAGTCTGTAGGTGATGGACACATGAGGGTTGAAAGAGAGATCTGTTACGTTGTTAGCCCAGAAGATAACCAATATGAACATGACTCACCCTTCTTGTGCTTGCACATGCAAAGTGATTGATGAGTCATTTGCTGCATTCTATATTATTAGAAGTAAAACTTTTCATCTCCCACAGATTTGTGCATCTCTGGGGGAGGAGGGGTAGGAGACATCATGCATGATGGAACTTTGCCTTCTTTGGGGATGGTGGTGACAATGCTGTTAATATTTGTGGGGAAGTAGGTGCAATAGCTGCAGTCTCTAATTTGGGATTTTGCAGAATATCTAAAATGATATCAACAGTGACCAGAACATCCTTTCTGAAGTTCTTTGCATAGTATGCAGTCTGCTCATGAGAGGTGTACACATTTAGATGTGCACCAAGGTTCTCAATCTCAAGTTCCAATGCATGTTGGTTGCGATGTTTGGTGCCTTGAAGGTCATATGCTCAAGGAAGTAGGCAGTGCCATTAGTTGCATCTGCACAAGAACCGGCATCAATCCAAATGCTGAAGACAATGACAGTAGTGATATCCACTGGCAACCATGGCATACGGGACATCCGACCCTGCAGAATTTCTCTAGGGTGCAATGACATGATACCCACACCTTGTATGATAGAATACCAGGTCATTATAATCCTGTGGAACTGCAGAATAATCAGTGACAAGAATCACAAGGAAAATTAGAAGCTAACAAAAGTCCTCACAGATTCCCAATGTCACCTCTGGAACCCCTTTGACATAGATCTCCATACTGGTGCTCCTGAGCTGTTTAACCATGATACTCATCTGCCATAGACTTGAGACAAACTCAAAGGTGCAGATCATGCCAAGTTCAAGGAAACAAGCATGCTGAAATGTAGCAGTCAGAAATGCTATGCACTGCTTTCTGTCAGGATGCACTTTCTAAAGGCATCTTTCAGGCAGAATTGGGCTGCTATATGAAAGATATGAGAGACACTCTGGATAATATAATAGGAAGAGACTTACGGTGACAACACTGCCTATGAAAAAAGTGACAACAAATGTGAGAATATGTGAGGATACCCATAAATGCCATATATTGCATTTAGGGCACCAAGGACAGAGGAGTCACACAAAAATACCATCATTCATTACCTTCTTACCAGGCAGGTAAAAGTACTGGGAAGATAAGAGACCTGAGAGTTTTGTAAGTATTGGTTTGGGGAATAAAAAAAAGTTTACTGAATTAAAAGATATATAGGGCTGGAGTTAAGCATGTCCCTTGCTAGTGCAGTAGGCCTCATGATGGGCCACTTTAGTATAGATGTTGGAACAGATGAAAGGAAGTGAACAATGATGTTTGCAATCTAGTTAGAACTCTAGAGAGATGACTCTGACAATATCAGAAGTTTGAAAGAAAACATACCTTTGTTGAGATGCTATCTATTCAGCTGTCTGAAATATCAATCAATATCAAGCATCATCAGAGAGACTCAGTATTATTGGTGTATTGGTGAATGGTTGCCTCACCCAACTGAACCTTTCCAAACTTTGGAGTCATCTGGCAGTTGCATAGCATGCTGTGGCTGTTTGTGTTAGAAGAGTTGAAAAAGGATGTGGAGAACCATTCAGATAAGGTGGAGAAGGCAATAGAGGCCCTCATGAGCATGCTGCAGAGTCAGTAGACTGTACAGAACAGTTGTTGGCAGAGAGGTGATTACATAAGTTGTCTGCAAGTGATCGTTAGCCAATGAAAATCATTTATTGCTTAATTTCATCACATCACAAGATAGGAAGGCCCCTAATTGGAATATTACATTGATCATATGTCCTAAGGGTATCAGCTTGAGTGAGACTATGTAGTAAATCACAGTATCATGTGAATCAAGGATGATGGTGGTGAATGTAGTTCTACTGTGATAGATTATAATATACAAATGGTTTAACAGTGCATGTTAATATGTGCTGCTACTACTATACAGTGATAATGCAGGGCATGTTGAGTCATTTATACCTAGGCATGTGCTTGTCAAAATAATGCTCAAATAAAAACAATAGCACTCATGCATAGCATAGATTTCATCTTATTGATGGCACAGAGAACTATATTCTTGATCCCCATGAGACAGTGGTTGATGTGGATGGTGAGTGCTAGCAGTGGTCCAGGCACTATGGCTGATTGTTTAGATCACTGAACAACTAAGGTAAGGTGCCTTGGCAGTAACCCACCCATCACTTACTGAGTCTAACCACACTTCGACTTGATTCTGTGAATGAGATTGTGACTACATAAAACAGACAATGCTGCTGATCATGAAACTTACCAGAACCTTTCTTTCCTTCATGGGAACTGGTCCAATAGTAGTCAATTGGATTACACAAGCCATCTTATGTTTATTATTGGTGACAGCGAAATGATGTGCAGTGAATCAAACTTGCCATAATATCACCTGAAGTAGTAGTAGTGTTGCAATTGTATTGGTAGGTAATTAGTAATTGATCATCACATGTTCACAACAAACAAGAATAAACAGTTCGCAGACTTTCAAAATTAAACTCATTCATCTTACACCATCATAATTATGACGTCCTAATCTCTATCATCACTAGTACTTCAGTTTAGCATTCTCTACACTTACTACCACTTGGTTTTTGCAGATATCTTCACAGCTGACTTTGGACTGCCCTTATCTACAAGGCTTCAATGCAGTCTGACCTTCCTAGTGGGAGTGGGCCTAGTTATTCCACTGGTGATCGCCAGTTTGGTCCTGCATCTGACCTTGCAGTGTTCAACCTTTTGCAGTAAATGCTTTCTGGCCTTCCTCTGGATATGCATCATCCTCAATGCTCGAAAGTATGTTATTGCTTCTTATCATACATCATTGCTCATGCTTATACCTAGTTACTCATATAATTATCTACATCTTGCCATTGCTCAATATAGGACACAAACTGTATCTTCCAACAAGCTCCACCCTAGAAACATGAACTGTCGACTTCCTACATGGTTCTTTGCGAGTGTAAGGAGGTGAATACTGTGTTGGGAAGGCTGGGGTGAGTGGAGTCCATTGCATACATCATGATTGGTCAAATGTTGCCCATGTTTCTTAGCTGGTTATCATTTGCAGACATTTTTGGCTCCAATAATTTAGGGTCAATAGGTAGGACATTTGAAATCCTGCAAGTAGATAAGCATGACACATTTCAATCATACACAGAACTCCCACATGATGAAAGGCAAATTCCTTATCATCTCATGGAATTGAGGGAACTGGTATTCATTAGCATACAGGTTTCCTAATGCTGCCATAATGATCTAATGCATAGCAGATAGTTTGTGCCCTAAAGTTCTATCTGGGAGCCAGAGATGGAGCACATGGTATACCTGATGTGATAATGCTTTTGTCATTTGTGTCATAAACAATGTGGCAGACAAACTTACCACAGTCAGCAAATTCACAACTAGACCTGAGCCTAATAGGCCATCCTGACCTTGTATTTGTTCAGGGAATATATCTGCCATTCTTCCTTGGTGGTTGCCTTCAGTTAAGCCACTGTTATTCTGAAATATGGATACCCAGACCAGTTCGCTGAACATGTGTAGCTGTACAATTTCTAAAATAGCTTATCGCACCTGAATAATATTGAATCTCAATAAGCTATGAAGTCAACTTGTGGGGTTTTTAGTCTTGTACCTTGTTTCGATCATCTGAGGATAGAAGTTGAAAGAAATAGGCAGCCTTGGCATCTTGATCATCTTTGTTGGTACCTGAGAATCCTGTGTCAGAGAGAATGCAGCCTCAAATGACCTTGCATATTTCTGTGTTATGGGAATCAATGTACTTGAAGAACTGCTCACAATGCTCAGAAGCAAGTGAGGGCAAGGCATGGGAAAGGCATACCATCAAGCGAAGGACATCCCATCTAGTGGCTTGAACATCAGTCTGAGTTTCTACCATCACTGATTGTGCTGTTAAATAGTGATTCAAGGTGACCAAGGAAGGTGCTTATGTGGGTGCTCATGAAGTTCTTGCAATGTCATATGGGTCATTTCCACTGCCATTACAAAACAGTTGGAGAGTAGGCATTTGTTGCTTGCTAAGGCCCCTGGTAGTTTTTCAAGAAACTCAAATGGATTTTATAACCCAACCAAGTAGCTCCCAATGTATATGCACTTCGTGACAAACAACACCCGTTTCCAGAGCAATCCATTCAATGCATAGTTGATAGCCCTCTGGCACGTGATCTCCATTGGAGTATCTTCACCTCGCCAGATAAGGTCCTGGTGAAACACAATTGATGGACTAATGATGGAGGGGAATGTAACAATGGGATCAAAGTCTTCACTGTGAGTCATTTCAAACTGCATCAGTGAATTGTTGGTATAGCAGGAGTAATCATATTTGATGTCGACAAAACTTGGCATAACGGATGGCATCAATATCTGTGATAGCAGGTGCAAAGAGCTGCAACACATGCGAAACAGGTGTGACATTGATAGCGGCAACCGAAGCTGCTGGAGGAGGAAAACCATGTGGAAACGGAGCCTGATGAAATTGGATTGTGTGGTCCAACATGTTAAGCTGAGGATAAGGCAAATTTAGCATATGATACACAGTACTGAACAGGGAAAATGACACTTACAAGCCATACCCGACTGGGGTGCCCTGATGTGTCTGGCTGACAGAATCCAGTTATGACTGCTCAAAGAAAATAACTGTCACCGAGCTATGTTCATCCTTTCAGAGATGAAATTTCAGATATTATGGATTTCTCACCTGTCTTTTATACATAATGTGGAAATCTGTGTCTCCTAAACCTTGAGGGATAGCTAGAATTCCAACTATGGATAGGTTTACATTGCTAAAACCCGAGATGGCCAATACCATCTCACTCTCTGAGCCCTATGAACCAGAATGATGAGACAAAACAAGAGAGTTATGATTACGCATGTAGAGAGGCGAAATTTTGCAGTGGTCATAAGCTAAATACCCAATGAGTACATAATGCCCATTAGACCCATCCAGGGGATGCTGAAGCCATGAGTTAGTTTGATATAACACTTCATTAATAATGACATACATTGTCAGTCTAGAGGAGAAGCATTAGCGATGATACACACAACAAATTTGTGACATACAGGGAGTTGGATGACTTGTAAAGCTTGATTTTGTTGAGGAAAGTAGAGCCAAAGGGGAGCTGCTTACAATTAAGTTATTTAGTTATTGGTAAGGTGGGTTTGGTGCCAACTGACCTTGCATGGCCATTGAATAAGACAGGAAACAGTTGCAATTAGTGGCAAACAATACCTTGGTCATAAATAAAAGCTAATGAGCTGGACATGCCAACTGATTAGCTTGAAATGATCATGAGTCAGCGGTAGCCAGCCAGGAGTACAGGCCAAAAAAAGAATGAATGAGCTGAGTGAACTGGCGGCCTGGAAGAGTTGTCCATCAGATCATCAGACAGATCATCCAACAGATCATCCACCAGATTGTCTGACAGGAGAACTGAATTGTTGTGCCAGGAATGACTAAATTTTTCACCAGGAATAAGTGCAGCACCAACAGTAATTAGTAATTTGAGGTAATTCACCTGCCATGAACCACCCAAAAATTGATGATAATTGTCATAGATTGATGATGCACCATGTATTGTTGGATGGGGTATATGCTGTATGTAACACTAATTTTCGTAATCGAGCATGTGGTCAGTAGCAAACATTTTGTCTAGTGCCTTGATGAGTGATTCAGTACTTTGATTTCATTCCTGCTCAAAAATCTCCAACTCTTCAGCACCAATGTGATCCCATTCATCCTCATCCTCATCATGAGGAGCTTGCCAGCAGGTGGTGAGGTTTTCTTCCCTGTCTGAATGTCTGTGTTCTGCCTGTGTTGTCATCTGAGGGATAAATTCAGGTACTTGTTGCACCAAATTAGGGGGTTCGACAATCTGCGCCTCATGCAAGTACATGTGTCCCACTCCAAGTCCATAATGAAACTGCATGATAGTGTCTCAGTCGACAAGGCTAACACAACCATATTTACATTATAACACTTAAACCAAATTGGAAGGAATGCTCACCTATTGATGTAGTACTCATGCCAATCATGCTTATCATCTGCAAGAGTGGAAATTCCACATTTGCTAGGATTGCATTGACCCAGAGAAAAAGCTGGAATCATGTGACAAGCACAGAGAACAACCCCTGGGTCCACAAAGCCAAATGCATTAGGATCCACAATAGGCATGAAGCAAACATGACCCAAGGTGCATGTCTCCCAAGCATGACTTTGTACAACTTCATACCATTGAAGGAATAGAAATTCCAATTGGCGAGATTTGTACATGTTCCCTGCTCAAACAACGTTGATGTGATGTATCCCAAGGACCTTAGCATAATGGTGTAGAAACAACAATACTGCGAGGCACGAATGAGGCTCCTGGCTTTATCTATAAATGTTGTAAGGTCATGTGTTGCCTAGTCTACTATACTTGAGAAGACAAGTGTGTTCGACCCTAAAGGGGAAGTGAGTACAGTGAAGATCTAGAGGTAGGCGCTGAAGTGAAGCATGAGAAAGCGCAGGTGCATGCAAGGTGTTGGAACACATGCGCATATTAGTGCAAAGCATGAGAAAGCACAGGTGCATGCAAGGCATGGGAACACATGCGCATATTAGTGCAAAGCACGGGAAAGTGTGCATGCATATGCGGAAATGGTAGAAACTAAGTTTAAGTGATGATATAAAGCAATGACAAGAGAAGACAGATGCGAAGTGTAGACAAATAGATTTCTGCTATGTTCTACTAGGTTGATAGTGGGTGCAAAGTGAAGTAAAGTAAAGTAAGCTAAGATGAAGTGAAAAGTAAGTAAAAAAGTGAGTCCCCCCTCCTAGTATGTACTGCTGGTGCTTATATAGTGCACCTAAGTGCTGTCCATGCAGAGCCAAAGTGCTACCGAGTAGGTATGTAAAGATATATATATGAGTGAGAGTCTATGATAAAAATAAAGGTGGAACAATGTGCTAATAAGGGAAATAAAAATATATGCACTTGGGAACTTGGTGGACAGTGGATGGATGCTTCAGGATGGCTGGTGCTATAGGGTGCTCAAGTGCAGGACAGCACACATGCATATACATCATGAAGCATGGGAAGTGTGTGCACATGGTGCACATCGTGCAGGAAAGCTGTGCCTCATATAGGGATAGCTGCAGGTAGCACACAGAGTGATGTTACAAGTTCATACTATGTACTCCCTAGTGAAAACTGTCATATCAGACCATGAGATGCATGAGTCTCTACAATGGTATTTGGCATTGTGGTCATCATCATTTGAATCATCATGATGCTTGAGTAGCATGATATTGCAGTGAGGCATCCATGGATTAATAGCATCTGAGGCCCTCCTAACATCATATGTCATATAATTGAACCTTACAATCATATGATGATATGTTCTGTTATGCTTGAAAAAAATTGAGTCATCTGCTTGGTCGAGATGAGCTGATGTCTCTCCAGGCTCGAGGTGGTCCAGAATATGATTTTTCAACTGAGGTAAGAAGTCCTAATCAACATATCAGGAGAATGATAATAAAGTCAAGAGCTAATTACCTTCATGGTGGGATCTTTTGTATGGCTGTGAAGGTAGTGACCAAACTCATCATAAATCTTCTCACTTTGGCCAATATAATGGTATAGTTGGGGATTGCTTGCTATCTTGTTGAGTTCTTCATGAGGGTCTTGTTGTTGTTGTTGTTGTTGTTGCTGTTGTTTGATGTGGCACAAGCATGCTTGATGTTGCTCGATCTGAGTGAGCTGATGAACAAAAGCCCTTCGATCAGTACAATGGTATTGACTTTTTGGTGTTCAATGTTCTAATTCTCCCTAATAGATATCAAGTGAGAGCAAGTGCAAGTGACAGGCTGCAACTTACTAGTTCAGTGCTATATGAATCTGTCATCCCAAATTGACGGATTGAGGCCATGTAATCTCCAAGTGAATGAAACTTATAAGTCTGGAAATTAAATGACTTTCTTCTCCATGACTGCTTTGGTATAGGGACATCTTAGAGCTGCTTTGAACTTGTGATCTCTTGAACATTGGCGAGGGCACCTTTCTTAGGCTTCTGAGCTGCAGGCCCTCATGCAACAATGTTTGCCTTGCCTTTCTCTGCCTGTTTGGATGCTTCCTTGGCCTGCCTGTGAGATTGTGCATCAACTTCATGGTCAAGTTCCTGAGTTCAGTATGCAGGGCAAACTGTTGCCTTGAACTCATGGAACCAATCACCAAGATCAGTAGTTAGTTTGTCAAGGATATCTAATGTTAGGTCAGAATGCATATGAAGCTTAGTGAGTCCATGCTAGTGTGCCATGGTGAACAGAAGATCCATGATGATTTTGTTGTGATCTCCAGGGAAAGGCCATTGAAAACTGAGATAAAACACTAGTGTGAAATGAGTTCCTGACAACCCATGGAAATTGTCCCCAAGACACACCTGTAGAAGGTCTTTGAAATTCCATGCAGCCATATTTGACATTTCAGAAGTGTTTGATGAGAACTGCCTGATGGTCACTTGTCCGAATGGGGGGGACATATCTATACCTGTCACAGTTCATTGATAGTTAGCCTGCATCAAGGAATTATCAAATATTTGACAGACCTCTTGTCAAGCTCATGGATCAGGTCTTTATCCAGGGCGCAAAGAATCCTTAGTAAATGGACCAAAAGTGTATGCCATACTCCAAGTTCAAACTTATGCAGAAGATCAACAACAAGTGCAACAAACACATTGAACCCAAGTGGACCAAGGCAGTCTGAAAACACATTCTAATTAAGAGTTAGTAAGAACGAGAATGGAAGCTGATCATTATGCTCACAGAAGTTGGCACCCATGAATGAGGCTCAAGGAGTGACTCGACAGCTGTGCTATCTACACCACAATTCATCTTGTAGATGAAGCCACATGCCATGGTGACTAGTTCACTCCTCAAAGCATCAGAGCATGCAAGAGTAGTGCACTGTTTTCTATCATAACTTGTGCCTAGATTCTGGAGTTGTCCCATAGGTATGAGACACTGTGGGCAAGGACAGCCTCCCAGCTGCCGAATGGTTGTGACAAGAACCCTGACTTCTGTGAATTGCAATATGTTAAAGACAATAATGGCGACTTACTTTTCAGGATAGTCAGCAGAATAGGTGAATATTTGTAGGTAGAACCTGTGTTTGACACCATCACAACACAAGATCACAATACCACGTTTGTATGCCTCTAAAAACTCAGGATCAAGTAAAACCCTCCACTGAGCCTGAAACAATTCATGGTAGCAATGAGTCATGCATTCACAACCAATTCCCTTGCCTTGAGTGTAAGTACCCGTAAATTCTCTGAAGAGTCCAGAAGCTACAAGACATCAATGTCAATACAAACAAGAATTGGTTCAGAATAGCCATCATACCTTCTGAAAGTAGGCCACATGATTACCTAGATGGCAGGATGGTTTGCACTGGTGGTACTTGGATTCATTTCCAAAGTACATATATACTGGCCACAGCTTTATGTTACCAAAAGTTGTCAAGTGTGTGGCGTCTGACCAAAACATGAGTGCTATGACAACACAAGGTAAATCACATCCTATTTCTCCAGGAGACTCCTGAAGTGCATGGTGCGCATTCATGAAGGCTGGTGAGGTATATAACTTGCCCTGGATGTTTAATTCATATTCAAGATGAGGGGTGCACCATTGCAGCTGATATGGCTCATAGTGGAAAAGCTCATTGTCCTGAGTGTTTGCGAGTTTCTCCCAAATGACTGAAATCAGAGATTGATGGTAAAGGTCTGCTGCGATATAGGGTCAAGCGTCCAGCTGAGGTGTGGTACAAGAAAATGGGACTTCAATTGTCACTTGTGATTTACACCAGACAGCATCCTCATCTTCCCATTTGTCTCTGCCTTCAACATCAACACTTGCCCTTAATTGTGAGTTGATCTTGTCCTATGGAGTATTTCACACCTCATCAGGATCGAAATCTGGATGTCTGATGATATTGACCAACTCCTTGAAGCTTTGCTGAGACTTCTGCATGCCACCATTTCAATACCAATGACTCAGCTCAAAAGATGACCAGTTGGGGTAGGGGTAAAACGATATGTCAGAGATCTCAGCAGGGATATCTGCTGGACTAAGAAATGGGACAGAACTGATATCTAGGAGTGTCACAACCTCTTTCAGGTCATGAGATGGGGGAATCGGTGTGAAAAACTGGTGTACTAGCCCAAAAACATTTCTTGCTGTGTGAAAAGAAGGTGCCTATGACAATGTTTGAGCTCAGGTAGATGTGGGATCTGACTGGAGGGAACACTCAGAGGAGGCTGCAGAAGCACATTGTCGTACTGTCTGTAGCAGATCAGCATAGAAATACCAACATGTTGGCTCCTCCACTGGGCCAGTGATAACCCCTCTTCGTCTATCTGCATAGATGCAGTGCCAAGTGTAGTGTCACATGCTGAGGCGAGCACATCATGACACAAATCTGCATGCAATACCTCCTGAGCCAAGTGTGTTGTTAATGGAATTTCATCAACATTGAACTCCAAATGTATTGACCTCATCAGAAGATGGCAATAGGTCATGAGCCTGCATGCTTAAAGATCTGCTATTACTCACTTGAGTCTGTTCTACAGAACTGAGGAGATCTTTTGCTCTGGATAATGCAGAAAACACATGTTACTTCCCTCTCATACATGAGCATTGATGCTTGGTGTATGCGCTCTCCTGTGTGAACTCACATGTACAAGCGCATCTGAAAGGAGTTGGACCTGACACTGCCATGTCCATGAGAGGAGAGGATGGAGAGAATGGGAAGGACAAGGATGTTTCTGTGATTGGTTGCATGCTAGAAGATCAAAACTCACCACTCCTGCTTGGCCCTTGGTGCCAGTGATGGCCAACAGCATAATCATCCAGTTCCTACAAACTAAGAAACTATGGTATTAGTCGATTACAGCATGAAAGGCTGGATGGGCCATGATGATGCATCTGAAAGTCACTATTCTATTAAAGTAGAGGGGGGGAGGATCCTAGGCACTCAATGGAACTGCCATCTTCACCTTCCTCTACTATCACCACCCCACCTAGTTATCATGAAACTGCTCAGCAGTTGGGAAAACTGATTGTGCAGGCTATGACTTACCATTTTGCCCTGCTACACTATGACAGTTCATCAAAGACAATGGTCAGATGGTGTTGGTAAGATATTGCTCAAATTCTGTATGGATCCTGAGTAAGGACCCTTTTGAAAACATAGGCCTGTCAATGGCGAGGGACAGAAAATTCTGCCATCTAACCTGGAGGATTGCCGTACCAAATACAATTTCAAATATCTGTGCTGCCTATGTGCTGACAACGGAGAGTATATAGAGGCAGCAGTGTATTCATGGTGGAATGAGACCATGAAGAAAACTTACTGGATTGCAAGGTGTGCTTCTGATACATGCAGATACCAAGGTCAGCATGCTTCATGGGCAAAAAAATTCAATGCTTATCACCACTTAGTGAAGATAGATGGGTTCTTCCAGCTAGCTCCTTTGATCGCCTTTTGGTACCCATGAAGAAGTATGAATTTCATTCATTGACACACCAGTTTTATTCATGGATGCAGAAGAACAGAGTCAATGGACAATCTCAGCCATTAAAATTGAGTGGACCAACTAGGAATGAAAAGAGTTGTTGAGAAAGCTTGACTCGTCTGATGGCGATGGGATTGCTGCAAGAGACTTTTGGATCCTGTTCAAATGCTGCAAAAGATGCATGCGAGTAGGAGTAAGGCTAGCAATGAAGCACCACATCCGAGTCTGTTCAGGAAGGGTGCCTAAGCAATGCAAGTTAAAAATTCCTATAATTAACATCTGCTAAAGATATTGGAGCATCCCACAATGTGGTTATGTTCATGCAACAATGTATATATCATCCCTAGTATACAGTGCCCAGGTCCATCTGATTGCATTTAACCATTGCAACCTCTTTCCACCACCCATGTTCAAAATCCATTACAGTAAAAACACAACTATGACTGAAGCCAGGGCATCTGGAACAATAAGATACCACTATTCTGTGTCTGATGAGGAATGCTCTTATCAACATGGACTCAGAGCAGGTGGATGCCAACAATGCAGTTCCATGTAATGCTCTGGATTAGCATTTGGAACATCTTGAGTTACTTAGTCTGTTCCAGTCACAGTATAACTACAAAATTTTACCTTGAGTAGAGGTGATAAAGAGACAATGGTCAAGAATGCTTTTCAGTAAAATAAGAGAATCTAAATGTATGTAAAGTCAACAATTGAGGAAAATCAAACAACAGACTTAGCTTTGACATTGAAATGTTCGGTAACAGGCCTCTTCTCCTCTTCCTAAGTCTTCCTGCCACTTAGATATGATGCCAATTAGTATATATGGAAGATAGCAGACCGAATATATTGAGGGGATGATGGTGGTAACTGGGACTTACTTAGCCTACAATGACTATGGCTCAGATCTATGGCCTCAAGCACCAGTCAAAGCACCAGTATTATGTTCACCTTTTTCAGCCAAAATATGTCACATAACTGGCTCAAAGGTCAAATTTTCACTTCACAGAGACTGCCACTTAAATTCATTGAGTTCTGTCCCCAATGCCCATACTTTTTCCTTGTCTTTTGTTGAACCCATTTCTTTCTTCTGCCCCAGACTCCTATTCATTTTGGAACAGTTCTGATTCATGGAAATAGCTTAAATTACTATAACTTTGACGACTTCAAAGTGGAAGGAGGTTAGGTTACCTGGAATGGTACATGGATCACATAGCTTTTGCAACTTACTAATTTTTATGCATCCAGATGTATACCTTAGATATCCTCATGTCTGCTTACACCTTTCAATAGCTCTGTTCTACCTCTGACCTTCTTGACATGACAGCTGCCAAAGGCCCTGATGGCTGGTACAATCCTCTCCCCACAACACCAACATGTTCATCATTTAGAAGATGAAATAGAGTTCTGGCTGTTCTTGAGCACCAGCTTATGCTTGCATGTGTGCAGTCCTCCAATGATGATACATTAGAAACATATCTGGACCTTCAAGACACTTTTGAATCTAATGGTGGAGAAGAACCCCAACCTGCTGCACAGATCCTGGCTTAGATACAATGTATGACACCTCAGCTAGAACTGTGTGCAAGCCAGAGCTCTACCAGTAAGTATGCAGCCTTTTTCTTCCTCAACATCATGGCTGACTAAATCACAGAAGAGCATCATACTGAAATGAAACCTTGTGCTCCCAGTTATGTCAAGGCTTGTCAATAATCCAAGGAGTCTACTTTCACCACAAATCAAGCAAGTCTTTTCTGGGTCATCAGTTTTCTCTTGAGGTTGGTTGTGTTTAGTAAAGTCCTTGAGATACCCAAACCTCATCATCTATCGCAGATTTTGATTGAGTTATTACTTACCTCTTGACACACACCAACCATTGATGCCTCTTCAAGGGAAAACAATTTCCAACCACCAAAAAAGCCTGTGCCCTTCATGCATTTAACATCTGCCATCTTGGATACTCTGTTGTACATTCTGGTTGATTCTTCTCCAGCACTTTGCACTTTTGAGGAAGTGAATGGGATTCAAGCAGTGGTAAAAATACTCAAACAAGCAGGAACACCATGTGAAGTCAGGTGGGTTACTCGTTCTATTACTGTGCAATCACTAATAGATTGCTTGACCTAGATCAAGCTCTTGACTCGAGCATGCTTTGATTTTTAGTCATTGGATCATTCTCTAACTCTCTAGCATTTGGATACTTGTACACTCAGGTAGTATGTCCACCCTTTTTACTCTCTAAATTGAACATGTCAAATTTTATGCGAATAGGGCTGTCAGGACACAACTTCATCCCCTCAATGTCTGATCTTTTTCTGCTGCATCTCTTGATGTTTGTGCTATTCTTTCATCTGATTGTGTAGTTTTTCAGTTGTTGGATCCTTCTCAGCTCCAGGTCTTTTCATGCACAGAAGGATGCTATCATGGTGTACTATAATCATATAGTCTACAGAGCATTATTCCTGTTGGATTGGTGCTGACACTACTGCAAGTTCAATTTCTTGAGCCAAAATTGAGCTCTATCCCTAAGTATGACCTAGTTACCCTACAGCTGGTGGTGAGATGCGCTGGATCACACCCATTTGAGGTTCTCACCAGATTTAGATCTCTCACAAAATCAGTCACTGCTACAAAAGTTTTAGTAAGTAATACATTGCAGACACATGCATCACCCAAGCTTCAAGTGAATAGTCATCTGATCAGTGATGTCAACTTGTATATCAGAGCTATTTGATGGCTCAGCTACTCGTATAAACTTTCTTTAAATCTTGAACTTGGAGGGCATTGGATTACTGGATTCCTACATAGGTCTTATATCAGATGCTAAGGCCAGTCTATAATTTTGCATCCAGTTGGACATCTAAAAATTCCCTATACAGCTCAAAGTTGAATTGTGAATTTTATCATTTTTGCTCAAAGATTGGGTCTACTCTGGTGATCTTTGGGAAATTGTTGTTGAGTGCACTATAGAAGTGAAACAGGAGGCAATATTGCAACAGTACCAGAGCATTTGGGTTGGTCAAAGAAGACATGTGATCTTGGAGCATCTTCTTATAGAGGAGAGAAAGAAACAAGGTCAGATGGAAGTGTCTTTGTATAGCCAAGCCATTGACCACTTGCAGCAGCACGAGATGTGTGAGCTTCTCTAATTTTGTTGCATGAATCAAGAATCTGAGTTGATTATTATTACCACAAAGCAATCATTAAGCCTGATGTCCGGTCTCCCTCAACAACATCAAAACATGCTGTAGGATGTGCATCATTAACTTGTCCACAGGCTATGTGAGAGAAATGTGAAGCTTGGTTAAACAGATAACATGCCTACCCCCTCCTAAATGATGAAGCTTGGATGAAAAACTGCTTTGTTTTGCACAGCTCTTCTCTTTCACCACCTAAATTCACTAATATGCATGATACCAGGACATCCGAAATTTTCAATGTAAGTACTCCAGCTCATTTGCTCTCAGTCTCCCTGAAGTGCATCAGCCCTTCATTGACTCTATTGAACACATGGGTCACCACTAATGTCCAGGAACTCTTCTGTGATGCACTTCATGCCAAACAAGCCTGTCAAACAGGACTTATGGCACAGATGCTTGCTACTCAAAACAACAATTCATACAAGTGCAACATCAGGTTGGAGTTTCTGATCTTACATGCAAAGATGTGTTGTACCCAAGCTGAGACAGACCTTTACACAATGGCCATTGAACATGCTTGTGAATTTGATTTCTTGGACAACATTAGTGAGCATGAACTGGGTTTTTTTCTTGGCATTACTAACTAGCCTCCATAGGTGTGACATCATCTCCTAGTCGATTTATGCTACCACCTCTACCTGATAAATTGTGTTACTACCACAGGGACCTTGACGATGAGGCAGATGACCTTGATTCTGAATTTTCCTAACATAATGGCAATTCATATTTTCATATATTATTTAATTTAAGATTTGGTATGGAGGCTGAAGTTGATAAGTACTAAGTACTAAGTAATTGTATGAGCCATGTAAAGCATTGTTACCAATGAATTCTTGCTAACACTTATGAGGACAACATGGTGGACTGTGACCATCATCTGCAAAAAGCAAACACAGGAGGTACATCAAACATTTACAGTTCACATTGAAGACTACCAAGTCCAGCATGTGGAAATACTCAAATGGATATACTCGATGCATGTCATGCCTAAATGTGGGGATTATTTAACCCAATCCCAAGAACTCAAGTTGATGAACTCCATCATACATGCATTATCTAGCACTACAAGATACAGATTACTGATTATAGTGCCTCAAGGAGCAGCTTCAGGTAGCTGGATAATGTTTGCTTTGTGAAATTTTAATGACAAGAGATGTTCAGAGCAGATGGTCATGTGTGTGCACCTTTCATTTCATGGACATGCCTCAAGCTGATGTGACCTATCAGGCACTGGCTCCTCACAATCTCTAACCACACAACCTGTTTTCACACAATACTTTCTGCCAGCATCAGCATCCTTCATTTACAACCTCTGCCCTAGCTCAACACTTCTTGAGGGTTGTATCTTTGAGGTGGTAGGTGTTTCAACTGTGCTGATTACACATGCCTTACAGCTTCACCTTTGATCTGAATGCTAGCACCCCCTATGATATACCTGTGAATCAAGTCCTTGCATACAAATTCTTCACATTACAGTACATCTACTCAACTTTGTCATCATAGCCATCATTGTTACAGTAACTGTCACATGACCTGGCATGAGCCCCCAGCTACCGACATGCCCTCTGCCACCGCATGGCAATGATAGAACACGGGATATGTACCGAGCCCGGAAGGCTCGATGTAGAAGAAGACACGCACCTAGCCCGGAAGGCTAGTGACGAACCAGAACGATGGGCGGAAAGCCCATGACGATGAAGAACTGGACCTTGGGTCCATGATGACAAAGATAGGCCGAACCAGGCCTAATAACGAATAAGAAGATAAGCCGGAAGATGCCGGGCTTAGAACTGATGACGACGATGATACCATATGATGACATAGGCCTAGAAGGTCTATTAATGGTTATCAAGATAGAAGGCAAGCCTCATGGTTGCCTCATGTACTGATAGAAGACTGCGGACTGCGCCGCAGCAGATAGAAGGCCGACCTCGTGCTAGTTATCTCTGACTCGATAGATAAGCAGATTAGAACCCAGCTTGGAGCTGAGCTTAGATACGACAGAGTAGACTTATATAAGTCACGACGCTAAAGTAGATGTTCCTTACTTTAGTCTTACTCGGACCAGAACTAGTATTCCAATCCACTTGGTTTACCAGACCCCTCCCAGATCCGTACCTTCAGCAAGGGCTTGAGAACCCTTCTGCCTGTAACTCGCAATCATAGTCAACCACCGTTCGACTTAGCAAACCTCTGCTTATCTGTAGAGGTGATCTCAACGACTTCGACATACCAGACATTGCTTGTTTGCAACTACTGTCGATTGAACCACCCGAGTTCGTAACAATCATCACCTGAAGTAGGACAGTCAGTTTGCTACAGGGAGTGTTTGTCAGACATACTCTGAATTGGAGAAGGAGCATCCCACGAGATCTGGTGACCAGAGCAAGTATTGATTCCATGAGGTGTGTATTCTTCCAGCACTTTTGCCTGATAATGTTTCTCTAACCAATGAAGTCTGTACTTCTGGTATAGCTCGGAAAGCCTTGAGCAGCCTGATTCCGCAAGTTGGAGTCGCTCTTTGAGTTCAGCTATGGACTCTGCATCACCTGTTCCATGTGCTGCATCACTTCTTCCATGGCTTTTCACTGTGAAAAGGGCAACCTCATTCCCTGCCAAGAGGTGGTTGTCATCATCATCTACCTCAACCCTAGGATTAGCATTTCCTGCTAACTCAATCCTAATGAAAATTATTCAAGTTAGCAGACTACATACATGGTGAGTCGTCAAATAGTTACCACAAGTTTAAGTTAATACTAGTATGTTCTTGCACTATGAAAGTCTGACACAAGGATTCTGACATTGGTTAGTTTTCTCTGATGGCAAGCTAGGGCAAGGATGTGAATGGAAAGTGAGTTGTATCTTTCATCTTTCATGATAACATAATTTCTACTAGCCCTTCAGTGGTGACAGTGTCTCCAAAGACTTTCAAGTATATGACTATGCCAGGCCAGTCATCTCAATCACCACTAGTAGTCCAGCATTATGTGCCAGTCACTCTGGCATCACCACACCACTGACACTGTCATAAATTTCACCATTTACATCATGTACCATAATGCTATGCATAAAAGTTGGATTCCAGCATGCACCAAGCCTGGGCTACCTGTTCATTCTCTATAGTTCTCATGACCATGGAGGACACCACTTTGAACATTCCAAGTAAACACAGATCATCAGCCCTCTGGATTGGACCCTGAAAAAAAGTGTAAGCTGTCTGATGTTGCCCACAGGTTTTGTAGACTCATCCTCTCTCTAACAGCTCCACATCTGATCCACTCATCTCCCATGGATGACACTTTGGTTGAACAGTGTTCATGTTATGCAATTACCCTTCCTTACTCACCAACGGTACCTTGAGACTGGAACAGATGGAAGAGACTCCACTGGAGGACTTCTCCGCTGAGTACATCAAAACATAACTTTCTGTTCTCTTGCTGACTGGCATATTTCTGTTTCACAGTGAGCAGCAAGAACATCATGTCTTCAAGCAGCTCTTGGACTTTTATCCTGGCCTCCTGGAGCGATTGAAAAATGGATCAGAGGAGGAAATCCTTCACATTAGATAATTAGTGCATCATTCTGTACATGTCCAGAGTTTCTTACTTATGATTTACAGATTGGCAAGGGAGCTGCAGGCACAAGAGGCGATGATACAAAGACACTGAAGTCTGCAGTGCTCGATTGGATTTCCCCAAAAGGAGACATGATCTGACCTCATTTACACAGAAATTCAAAGATTGACCGTGGATTCAATCATGAGCTTACAGGATCCTTGCTCTGTCCTGCTAGAATGGACTGGACTGACCCAGAGTATGTATCGGTTTGCTGGTATTTGTCATCCTGAACAACTTATTTGCCCTTCTTTATGACAGGACGAAGGAAAACCTGCGGAGCAGCAAGATGTTGGGGTGTGGAGACCAATGGCCCATTTTCTTGTACACTCAGTATACTTATGATCCAGATGATCTGTGGTGTGGTCTCCTTAGGAGTCAATTGCTTGTATGTGTAAGTGACGTGCGTCTTTTGATGAAGTCCCCTCACTACATTGTATTCTACCAGGCTTACAAGCATGTTTTCATGTCTCCAAGTTCAGTCAAAAAGGAGCCTAAAGCTATAAGATCTGGAAATGCTCACCTCCACAGCATGAACTGTGTTACCATTGCCTCTATATCTTACATTGCAACCCAGGTTCGCCAAGTGTCATACTTTTGTATGCAGATAATTTTGACCTCAACTTAGGGTCTGATTTGCTATAAGTTCCTCCTTGGTGTTCTCAAGGACAGACACAACTACAGATTCAGAAACATTCTATCATAGCCTCCTTGATCTCCTGGAGGACCCTGAAGAATGCAAGGAAGTTGATCAACTATTGATGTGGTGGAATCAGTGCTCTTATTTCTCTTCACTATGTCACTGGGTCTCATACTGATTGCAGCAACACAGGCAAGTCTTTCCTACTTCGTCTGCTGCCAAGCAACTGGTCAGTGCCTTGTTGAAGATAAGACAAAAACACCTCACAGTGAACCGAACCTCAAATCTGAATGCAGTCTCTTCATAGTCTTAATTCTAGCATGTCCCCTTGTATAGTACATCAATTATGATTACAGCCTAATGGCATACCATTTTTGCACATTTCAACCCAGCTGAGAGCCTCTAGATTCTGACTAAGTTGCTTGTGAAGGCAGCTCAAGATAACAATACAATATTCTGCTGTGAAACCATAGCTAGTTACAACATCATGGCATTATGCTATCTTATATCTATGCAAACAAGCCCTGCAAGAAAAGACATGCGGCTAACATTCTGCTTGTGCTTGGATAATTGAAAATAACAAGCCAATATTGTCCTACCTCAACAGCATGAGTACGGAAGAAACCACATTACAAATAATCAGCACCTTGGTACCTTACACAACCCTCTATAACACAGTCTGGAATTGGGAGTGCCAGTCTGACCACAGCACTCAGGGAGAGTTTGTCAGGAAAAAACCAACTTGCAAGCCTTGCTTATGATAACAATGCTTCAGCAGCCAGACAATGAAGGGCACAATAGTGTCATATCCCATATTCTGGACCTACATCTGATAATATTCCCACACCTCATCTGGACCTTTGGATGTCCTATCCATGTCTCCAGTCCATCCAGATCTCTGCACCTCTGCACATCCACATCTACACATCCAGATCCAGATCCTTTTCCCTTCACAGCTAGCCTGCATCATTTATCCTTGTCCCATCACCCTAATGCCACATCCTATATATCCATGCATCTCATCCAGACCATATCTGATCTGGTTCGATCCGATGTATAGATCTGTTTCCTATCTGATATATGATAAGCTTCATAATCCATTTCCTGTGCATATAATGTTAACACAGCCTATCCAGTATTTCTTGTTCTCAGTACCTCAGTTATACTTACTACTGGTATGCTTACTGATCTATTAACCTATGCTTCATTTCTGACTCATGTTTGTTAACTTTGCTTATGCTTCATACATAGCCTTGGACCTTTGCTTATTGATCTTTCCAATAGTCACTTAGTATATAAACTCTTGTATATGTCTTGTAGTACCTCAGTCTGAATATCATATTAGTCCTTGCACTAGTCTTCACTCTAAGTCCTCATATCAAGTCTGGTCCTTTAACCTAGTCAATATCCATCTCAGGCCTAGGGAGGAATTCCCTAGGCCAGAGTTCCAATCCTCCAATCCTCTGCTCATCCACTTATCCACTCATCCACCCATCCAATCCTCCAAAGTTTCCAGAAGTCTATCTGGATCTTTCCTGTGGTCCTCCAGACCTATTCTGCTTCAGACTTTGTCCTTGCAGCCATTCCTCTGTTTGCTTCTACTCAGGACAAGTCCTGAGTAGCCATTACACATATCTGTATTAGGACAAAACCTCATTGTAATTTCCAGAAGTTCCTCCAGAACTTTCCTGCACTCATCCAGAAGTTACTTGCACCCGTCCAGAAAGTCCTTTCGAAGTTTCCCGCGCCTTCAGATGTCCTTTGGACATCTTCAGATGCCTTTGGACTTTCTTTGGACACCAATCTGAAATTAAGGGCACATACTCAGGTAAGGGGCGCAGTGCACGAGCTGAAGCCAAGCCCCTCAAAATCAGTCCTACCCTTTGTGCATGGTCTTAACAAGTAGTGTCATCATTCCACACCTTTGTACCAAAGGTAGTCCCATCAAACCAGTCGTAATTAGTCAGAAATGACCAACACAGGCCTGCATTACAATCACATACCTAATGTCCACACCAATGGAGCTTTTGTCAGAAGTGCAAGGGCAAGCTAGGCTTGCATAATATGACCACACCAACACAAATGGATATTGGGTTGTGGTGCCCTAGCACCCTTGCACTGTAGGCAGTTTTTGTACAGAACAGTCCAGCCATATAAACATTGATACAATACTAGCATTTGTTTAGATATGGCAGAAGAAACAAAATCAGTCAAAAGTTACATACTGAGATCAGTATAGGGCAGAATTATTATGTGTTGTCACTGGTACTCAACCAGGTGACTGTGGGTGCTTTGGGCAACTTAATCTTCCTGGTTGGTATTGCAATATTTGGCATTTCAGCAATGAAATTGTAACTAAACTATCACACTTGTATATTTGGCAGTGTCCATCCATCTTAGTCCAGGTATTTAAAGCTTTGCCATTCAGAGTACAATTATAATGAACTTTCTACAAATTTTATATTGGATAGAGCTTTCTAATACTTTGTCATTTTTGGGTCATTTGCCTGATGACCCAGAATGACAAAGGGAAGCTATAGCTAACATTAGACGTGTTACAAACTCTAGGGACTTTTTGGCATGTACATCTCAGTGTCTTGAACAAAACTGAGATGTACCTGTGGTACTGCTGCTAATCTTATAGTAAGTTGGTCAGGTACTGGAATATATGAATGAGAGACTGAAAAATAAACTAGGACATGAGCTGACATCATATGTCGCTCATCTTTGTCTGTTTTGGCGCACACTCGAACCATTCTCCCCTTATCACTCGGATCCTTCAGACTCCCTCAACTCTGATCTCCCCCTAGCCTCAGATCTCTTGGCCTCACACTCCAACAGTTTGAGGTCTCTTTTTTGCTACTTACCAGTACTTTCATATTGCTTTCCCTCCTTTTTTCACTTAATTTACTTATCACTCAGCGAAATGCAATGTTTTGTGGTCATTTTCATCTCAACAAGTGCGAAATAAGTGTGAAATAAGTATGAAATAAGTTACAAAAAGTATTGCTACTTGCAGTGTAGGAATACTAGTAGGTACAAAATAATTGTCAAAAAGGTCAAAATAAAGTTGGAAAAAGTTGAAGTCAAGAGGAGACACCTGCTTTTTCGACTTATAATCGTCTTGTGGCAAGTTCACGGCAAGTTGATATCACCGTTCTTATGAATGACTTTTCCGCTCCTTTTTGGGAAATATCCGACGGCAAGTTGCAAAAAGGGAAGGTCAAGAAATGTGTGAATTTACTGATGCCAAAGAAGTTTATTGATGATCCCGAGCACGTCCCCGCGGACGTTAACATTCCAGATAACTACGTGTCCTACACTCTCAAACATCAAAAATCTCTTCCCCCACTTAGCTGGGACAACTGGTACACAGAGTTAAACTGGTTACACGTTGCAATTCTCGCCGGCACGCCTGTTATAGGTCTCGTCGGCGCGCACTACACTCGCCTTTGATGGGAGACCGCCGTTTGGTCAGTAGTATACTACTACATGACCGGTCTCGGTAAGCTTTGGCATTTACCTTTGAAAGTCTGTTGTCTTATCATGTTTTCAGGCATCACTGCTGGTTACCATCGGCTATGGTCACATCGTTCTTACAACGCGTCGAAGCCCCTTCAATATGTTCTTGCATTTGTCGGCGCAATACCGACCTTGACCCGTACAACGCACACTGCGGTCTTTTATGGTCACACATTGGATGGATGATTGTCAAGCCCCGTCGCAAGCCCGGCGTTGCTGATGTTGGCGACTTGACAAAGAACGAGATCGTGAGATGGCAGCACAAATACTACCTAAGCCTTGTCGTGATCATGGGCTTCCTCTTCCCCACTGTTGTGGCTGGTTTTGGTTGGGGCGATTGGCAAGGTGGCTACGTATACGCCGGTCTTCTGCGTCTTTGCTTTCTTCACCATGTATGTTTGTTGTTGCCTTTTATTCCGATACGCCGTCGACCTCGCGCATATAGTCCACATTTTGCGTGAATTCGCTCGCTCATTGGTTGGGTGAAACGCCATTTGATGACAAACACAGCCCTTGCGATCATTTCGTAACTGCCCTCGTCACAACTGGTGAAGGATACCACAATTTCCACTACCAATTCCCCATGGACTACCGTAACGCCATCAAGTGGTGCCAACATGACCCTACAAAATGGTTCATTTGATCGTGCCAGAAGCTTGGCTTCGCAAGCCATTTTAAGGTGTGTCTATTGCAGATACGTTAGGATACTTGATTCATCCAGATCTATTAGTCCTTCCCAGACAATGAGGTCCGCAAAGGTCAGCTTACCATGCAACTGAAGCGTCTTCGCGAGACCCAGGAAACCCTGTCATGGCCTTTTGATAACAGTGATTTACCCGTCATTTCCTGGGATAGCTGCACGTACCTTTCTGCGTATGCCAGGTGTATTTTCTAATACATTCCGCGTAGACCTTGAACAAGCCAAGAGTCATCCGTCATCTGCGTTGCTGGCTTCATTCATGATGTTTCAGACTTCCTTGACGATCACCCATGAGGCCGTCACTTGTTGACGAAACACATCGGCCGAGATGCTACTACAGCATTTTTTGGAGGTGTTTATGATCATAGCAACGCCGCACATAACGTGAGGCATATTTTAGTTGTCGCGCAATCATATCTTAACTAATACCTTCTGCAGCTCCTTGCATGAAGCGTGTCGGCGTTCTTCACGGCGGAGCTCCACATGGCCTTGAAGATAAGGTCATCCCTCCAAGCCAGCGCCTTCACATTGCACGATACAACGAAATCGGTGGCAGTGGATACGGCTTGGTAGCCCTCTTTGACGGTGAGGGTCTCCTTGGGTAATACTCCCTCCGGCCCTAGGTGTACGTCCATTCAGGATAGAACTTCTAGACTTTCATTATATTCGACACTCCCGCACCTATTGACTCTCCATATATTCTCTCACTCACAATATAGGCTGTGCCATAGAAAGCATGTTGACCCATTTTTCTCCATACGATACGCACGGCCCGTTTTACGCCTTGTCATGTTTGTGATGGTAATACGACAGGGGAATGTACAATACTTTGTTATACCTTCATAGTTGATCACACACCAGGCATGATTACATAATTTATTTTGAGGCGTATTGCTGAGTAAGCTGCACCGCCTTGTTTGAATCTCGCCTTTGCCATCATTTCCTCACCTGCACGACTGAAACCGCGCTACACATATAGACGCGGTGATCGTAGCATGGGGTGGCCCTATGCTACAATCATAGCGTCTATGTATGTCAGACTCACGAAACAGAAGCATGATCCCTTCAAGTTACTGTTTCTAACTCAGTCATATCATTCGGAGACTAGGCTACGAACAGTCCGACTGCATTGAGAGAGAATTGGTTTTGACCTAGTCTCCTTGACTTTGATGTCCATGAATCCGAATCATAAGGCCTACGGAGAACGAGTCGCGCTGAATGCTGTAGCCTATATATACAAACAACGCAACAGACTGATGGCTCTCCATTGGAGTCAACTCTGAGTATCACGCGGAGAAAAAGGCAATACTAGTGTGTGTTCCATGTTAAATTCGGCCCAAAAGCATGCACAAGTTAGCTGAACCTGCACTGCGTCAAATCTATGCAAGGCTGGCCAAACATCAAGCTGTCGTCGATCGTGCAAATCGATGAAAAGCGTACTGTCATGATTTAGCTTAATTAGCATGCTGGCACGATACGATACTACGCGTTTTTTTTTGGCAATTATCAGCCGCAGTTCGTACCCGAGTCTGGACGTCGCCAGAACTGCAATCTACGGCGGACTGCTGGAAGGTGACCTGAAGAAATAGTAAGCCAGGCTGTTTTTTTTATGGGAGTAGGCTGGAACTGACCAAACACTATCGATGGTCCCCATCCCACCAGTACTAACGCTACATGTTGCGTCCCAAAAGGCGATGGATATTGGCGATGACTCGCTACATCGATAATAGTCGAAAGCGCGGCCAGAAATTGGGTGATAAAGAACGCCCTGAGGGTTCACGTCAGTACCTCTCCAGAAACTCGACCTATTTTTTGATGTACGTACATTTGGAAAAGAATGAGCCTCCATATCGCAGGTGCAAGACTCTGTCTGGGCTGTTCGTGACCATGACGGGCTCGAAGGCGAAGTATGTGAATACGTACACCAGGGTACCAGGCCAGGTAACGACTCACTTGATATCGGAAGCGTCATCGTACATTCTTCATCGGGCACGGCAATGCACGCTTGCTGGACGCGTATCTGAGATTCGTCCCATTGCGATGCCTCCGACAAGCGCTTTGGCGAAGTCCGAGTCGGTGTGGATAAGGAAGAGGGAGAACTTTCAGCCCGCGGGGAATAAATTTCATTTGACATAGCCGCGGCATTATCCATCTCATCAACACGAGGCATCATATCTCTCCTTGCCAAGTGGTTGTCCATCAAATGGTTTCTATCCGCGGACTTGAGACCCACATCCGAGTCGGGTTTAGCCGGCAAAGGCGCATTTTTTGGCTCGGAAGGTTCAGTGATGTTGACCTCCCTTATTTCAGCTGCTGACAGGTAATGCGAAGGTGGAGCTGTGAGCTTAAAAAGCTCTCGATGCACCGTGTGCACTTTGAATACGTAGTGGGCTGCTGCTGCAGACAGGAAGAAACATGGAATGGTGAGGATCATGGATATGCCCGCATAGCCTAAAAATCGTCCCCTGTTTATGTGAGCTGCATCATTCATAACGTTGGTGATGCAAGTGACGCACCATATGGGATGAGTAGCGTCGCAGTGGAGGTCATCCGTGGGTTGGATGGCGTGAAGGGATAGTAGGACGGGGATGGCGACACCAAGTGCACCGAGCGGAAACACGACGATGGGCAAGAGATATTGGTTTCGCCATACCAACGTCCTGCTCACGTATTGTAAGTACTCAAAAGCAAATTACTGCGGCAATGCAAACCACGCACGAAGAAGCAGTCATTAAAACAGAAGACGGCCACACCACAGCGCGTGTCGTCGCCATCGTGAAGGCGGCACATACTCCAGTCACGGAGAGGGCAGAATAGTATATGATAAACGTCTGAGCTGTTCGAGACATCATATACATATCAGGGCAACAGGACAACATCATACGTTATGAACACTTACCTTTGCAAAAAGCCGGTGGCATATCATACGGATTCATGTTATATATCATGCCTTCAAGGAGTCAGCAAAACTTTCCTGACTCTCAGCTGTTTGGCAGCCACACGACAACACGGACGCACCCAGGCAAAAAATTCCCTGGAGTGTCGTTGCAAAGATGCAGTATAACATTGGACCCCAGTAACTTTGAATCGCGCGAGCGAACACTGTCAGGACAATCCAGCATGCAAAGATACCTGTACCACCATGACGTCAATTCGGGGAGTTTTGATGTCCGGATCTGCTCACCGGAGAACGACAGTACAAACCACACAACTTTCAGCGCGAATGGTAGCATGAGGGAACCAGTTTCAACAGGCAGTATTTGACCCAGGCCAAATGCTGACAGTTCACTGTCACGGTACTGGAGTGAGATGCATGACCCAGGCTCATGCCTAGTAGTTGAAAATAGCCCGGAAACAATTCAATTCTGGATCTCATCTTTTCTCACTGTCAAAGTCCGAAGCCGCTTTAGCGTGGTGCAGTGCATAAGGAGCACATAAAAAGGCATAATATTAGCCTACATTGTCCTATATTAAACCATTTGTAGTATGATGGCAGCGGGCGCGAGGATAATATACGATGGGGAGAAAGTGACGACGAAAATGACTGTCCAGGAGAACATCCACCGCAAGGCGGCCGCCGGCATCTGATGCGCGTAAAGTGCCATGGTACGAATTGATCTCCTTATCTTTCGAGAGCTTGGCTAACTTCAACGCCAACGGCGAGGTTGGCTACGACAGTCTCCACCCCTGACGAAGGTGAGTCTGTCTGGGCAGTTTCCACTTGCGTATCATCAACTTCGTCTTGGCACCATTCCATCTTCAACTCCACATCCATGATATCCTTGCCTATCCCAATCGGGAAATCGAGGTCATCTCGGAGCAGTATAAACGACGAGGATCGTGTCTCGGGAGTGATGTGAAAAGCTGGGATAAACCATAGCCAGGCCAAAAATACCTGCCAAGGCTTGGCGTGAGGAATGACTCGTAGGAAACAATAAGCACATACCTGTCCCATGTAGAGTTTAATACGCAACTCTCGGTCGGCTTCAACTACTATTCCGCTGCGACCGACCCTGCTGTTTGTCCCTGACTGGGATATAGAATCGGTAGAAGTCATCTCCGATTTGACTGAAGGCTCTAAGTCGCGAGTTTCCTCCTGTTGAAGGGGTGCTTTGGAAATTTCTACCCAACGCTCCTCATTCAGCGGAACGAGAACATAGCTATAAACCTTGACGCTCTGTCATTTGTGAGTTCTCCAAATGGTGCGATCAGCTTATCATATAGTTGACGGACCTCGTCTGCGCTATTCATTTCAGAAGGTCGCTTTCCATCATCTCCCATCCGAGCGAAGATTCGTACCATCTTTTCTTTGTCCCATTTGTCGCTGGCAAAGATACTGCCCGATTCGGACGACTCAGATTTTCGCCTTCCCAAGTTGGTGCTATCTCGAGTACGTTGCTCCCAACGCTCTAGAGCGTCGACCAAGTCATCGTCATAGCGTGCTAGTGACGCCCACACACGGTTATTGCGAGGACCAACAAGACCATTTCCGTCCTTTCCACGATCCATTAGCAAGCTAGCTGCACGAACGAGACCCGCTTTAATTCCAGAGATCTCGCGCAGTCGAAGCGAAATTTCGGTGATGCGCACTTTCGTCGCAAGAATCGATGATGAGTTAGAGCCATTGCGCAAGCCCGGTTTCATGTCTGACAGTCCCCACATGCCAGGTGGACCCTGGCCAGCAAGAAGTCGTGACCAGTATAGCAGCCAGCGCCGCTGGCTAGGAATACTAACACCTGCTCTCGACTTCGCGTTCGTTGAAATAGATGGCGCTTTCATCCGGCGCGAGGTGTGCAAGTCTAATACCTGTTGCAACGTGGGCGCAGAAGGTTTGGTGGGTATACTTCGAGTTTCGTCTCGGGACTCCGGCAATGTTTCTTCCACAATGGATGGTGCAGGGACAGCTGCTTCCCCTGGTTCTTCAAGGACAGCATCGTTGGGGATTGCTTGCATGCAATCATCAACGCGTACAGCTACCCAGTCCTTTTCAAGGTAACTGTTTTCCGCAAAAGGTGGAGAAAAGGTGTCGAGCGAAAGAAGATAAGCACAGACTATCATGCCCGACCTTCCCTTCCCAGCTGCATGAGAATAGAGTTAGTGGATGTACAGAGGAAATAGAGAGTAAGCTGTACCTTTGCAGTGCAAAGCAGCTACTCGGTCCTTTGAAACTGTTACCCAGGCATGCATCTCTCTCGAAACCAAGGGGAGAATGGCAAGGGGAGGCGTACTGGATTTAGTGTTTAGCGATTGCAAACCAACATCATACGGCTGTTCCTTACTGATGATCTGGAAAAGGGTAACGACTCACTCGTCCTCCAAAAACGCTCTTGTCATAAAAGTTCTCCCTGACTGGGCAAAAGTTGAATACCCAAAAGTCACTGCCATGCCGAGCAGTAAGAAAACGTTGTGCATCTTCGCGACGGTTCCGGTAGAAGCCCTCAATACCAGCAGCAGGATAGCCCATCACAATGACTTGATCGGTCACATATGCAAGGTCTAGAAGAATATGATGAAAGCACCACAGTGAGCTCCTTAATTAATGAAGCACATGATACAGTATCATACCTAGCTCGAGGTCAAGATTCGGATCCTTGAACCTCGCTTTGCCACCTGAGACAAGACGCCGCAAAAATTCGGCCATAAGGCGATCAGATGGTTGATGAATTGAACTGGAGCATAGAGCGCGCAGAACAACATGTTAAGGCGAGGTGGTCATTGGAACTTTGGAGCAACAATGGAGCTCGGACCTTCCCAAAGTGGTGTGCCTGATAAGGTAGGGTCTGTAATTGGCCACACCAGCCCTACCTGGACCCGTTACTTCTGTTTTCACGCATTGGTGCCACAACCTTTATGATTTCTTGAAAGCGGCGATATAACCCTTGTATATTGGTTGTACAACTAAATGTGACCGCTCGTTTCCTGGCTCGATTTCGAGGGCAAATAGAAGATGACACTGGACTTTGTAGGGTCTCATTTAAGTATCATGTCTCGCAAAGCACAATGTCAGATACATCGTGGCTGGATCCGCACGAATACATCTTAGACGAGGAGTATCGTGAAAAACCATCGACAGCAAAGTCGGTAAAGGGACGTTGAGAAACTTCTGGATGTCGACGAGGATGAATCATTTCCAGGCCCGCACGCCATGTCCATACATCCATTGAACTCGCCAGCCTTGCACTCTGAAGAGGATGAGAATGCGCTGCTTGCTCGCTAACTTTGTACCACATGCGTGTATGCCTCTGGCGCCCCAAGACTCCTGAGACCTCTGCGCAGCGCAGCACTCGTCTCGCCCTGGCTCAAACTCTGCTCGCCTGCTCACCTCATTCACATCTCCGTATGCCCTTGTACTGCGCTCCCCGTAACGCTTCAGCGAGCCGTATAAGACATCGACGATCGCGATGCTGCGAATAATACAGCCCTCGAGACAAATCCTGATGCACTCAAAGAACTCAACGCTCTTCTCTCAGAGGACTATATCCAAGCCTTGGCACGGCAAGCGAGGAGTGCACCATACATGGCAACAAAAGAATCCTGTTCAGACGAGTCTGTAATTTCGCAGGGGCATGCATATAATGCATCCGATTTGCAATTGGCAGTACTTGCGTGCATGTAAGACGGAAGCAGATGTTGCGTACTTGTGCGTGTCACATCGACATCCTAGATTTTGAAAATCGGGCAAAGTGAGAAGCCAGGTTCTTTATGAAGGCACGTGTCGAAGCCCAGTCCGATGAAGAATTTGAAAGTTGGCTATCATCCAATCAATCCAAGTTCGGGCAAGCCGACTAGAAGGCGGGTGACTTGCTAAGCCCAATCCTATTGCCTCCAAGATTGCAAGGAGTCCAGATTGATACCCGGACATTCCCATGTCGGGTATGCAATTTGACGTTATACAGGCACGATACCATTTTCGTTTCAAACCCTTGATAACGAGGTCAGAAGGTTTTCGTGAGACGCCGGGGAAGCAAAGACGGGACTGGCTCCAGTAAGGATTGTTGTATATTTCATGAAAGTTGTATGTCTCTGTCCGACCCGATCTTGGGCGGTCTTGACATTTTCTTGCCCGTACTAGCCAGCAGTATAGTTATGTGATTGCCCATGCTACCAGTGCCGATGAATGCGATCTGATTGACTCAGCGAGGGGAAAGTTTACCTTCTATAAATACAGGTTGCGCCGTAGTTAAGCATGCGAGGTATATGAATTGAATACAAGAAATCAAGCCATGAGATCCACGAGAATGGTGATAATGCCAAGTACTAGATCGCACCAACATGAGCTCATCGTTGAACAAACAAAAAAAAGACAAAATTACCGATTTCAATCCCAATAAGAGCAACGACAATCTGTTCAAGTCGTTCTGCATGCCTACTTGATACAGACTCCTTGAGAAGTTGGAGCATATCTTGAAGAACCTGTCCATGAAATCAGCTAATGAAGGCACGCCACATCAACCAAACTAGCCTCGACTCGTGTATTTAGGAGATTGATTCGCTGAGGGATCTCTAAATAACTCCGCGCGGCATCATATAACGGTTGGAGATCGGGAAAGCTCTGAAAAGGTGTCAAAAATACTGGCACTGACGTGGACAATCCGGCTTACCCAGAACACTTCCTAGAACGAGGGCAGGGGTGAATTGAATATACTCGAGACAAAAAAATTCTTACCGGAGAGTCTAAGACAGAGCCTACGGAGTTAATATTAGTCCGTAATATGAACAACTCCCCGGTTTTGCGCATAATTTCTGAAGAGTATATGTTAGATAGTTTACAATGCGGCATCTTCTTGACCGACCTTTATGGGGTATCCCGATCTTGCCTGTCTCTGACAACGTTTCGGGTATATCTTTCGTGTCTTCGATAGTATTCGAGATAAGCTCCTCGAACTGAGCAGCCCTCAGGAAGAGATTATGCCTCATAATCAAATTAGCGTACCAAGGATATTTTGACAGACTGAGACAGTGCGTGCGATAGAGAGAGCTTTGTCCTTGATGTGTTTAAGTTTCACAGAGACTCCTTTTATGTTCGACTCACATGTAACCAGATCCCTTGCGCAAGGTGATGACATCATTGTATATCCTGTGTCATGAGTAAAAGCAGCAATATCGGCAAGTGACTAAACATACCGGCTGTAGTTTGCATAATAATAATTCAGATCCTCCATTTCAATGTCATCTGGTGCTGCAAGCAATTTAGACTTCTGCAGGGAACATCAACGCCTTTACATACCCAGTCTTTCGACTTCAAAACGCTTGCTACGAACAGTTCGTCGATGCTGATTGTAAGAAAAGAAAGTACTCACATGGAAGACAAGAAACGTTTCTCTTGAGCTTCACTCATTCCCCATATAACGACTGTTCCGTAGGCGAAAATGAAAATCTCTGCCTCGGTTGGAACAGTGTGAAATTTGCTAATCTTCTTGCGATTAGAGGTGAGCCCATGGTCTTCCGCTTCAGAGACTAGGGGATTTAGTTCAGGGATTCCTAACAAATCCCCACTCGCCGGCAGAGATTTCGCATGTGTTTCTTGGTTGACTTGGGGTTCATACGCGTAAGGAGTATACAAAACATCGTCAATAATCTTGGGGTCTGCAAGATAGGATGCCCTCCGGGCATTGAAAAACTTCGAAAGTTCATGCAGACGATAGGAACTAAATCGAGACAAAGCCTGTCAGTTACATAGTCAAGCAAGAAGCCAACGAAGAACTACCTTGCCGTCGCATATGCCGTTACACGAGGTAATGACTTCGCCTTTTTCTTTGTCAGCTTCAGTGCATCTCTTCGTGCCGTTCCCTGCGGAATTTGGGAGATTTGACGTAGTCGTATTTCGACATCCTCGTCTTCGTCCTCAACTGACTCATCTTCGTCCTCATCATCCCCGTCATCCGTATCTCCTGTTGTGCCTAGACTTTCCTCAGCATCTGGACGTGGCAAAATTTTGTTTTGGGTAGATGATGTTGGTTGGTCTGGTAGGACCTTGAGTTTGCCGGCGACCTTCGTGGACCTGTTTGCACCGCGAGTTTTCGGCTCGGGCTCCTTAGAGACGCCTACTATAGATTTCGGTAAGAGCGGTTTTGTAGGCATGATGGGACTCGGATGTTATAGCACTTGAGAGTTCTCTCCCAATTGTTCCGGTTCGGACTCGCCAGTTCTCGTCGTCTCGTGGGCACCCATCGTACTGAGTGGGTCACATGACCGCTAGTCACGTTTTTCCTGCGGACACTGCCGGAGTCAGAAGTTTCAAAGACGTCAACACCCTTGGCAAGTACATAGCTCTGGCCACGCGAATTCCAATCGCGTCGACATGCTGGATCAGGGTGCATGAAGGTTTGAAGCTTGCGATTTACAAGGAAGTCGTTTTTGCTCCCACCCCTTCATCGTCTTCTTGGTCACCTGTTCAAGTTGCCCTGACATTTCACCTCGCCTATTATATATACTATGACAATGCAGGGCGATCTGCAGTGAGCGTATATTTGTAAAACGCCGCTCAGGGTTCTCCTGATGTGTTTTGTGGTATGTGATAGCATCATATGGTACTGAAAGCTTACCGAAACCTGCATCACTGCAGGATTTGAACGCAGAACGTCAAACGCTCGCGCGTAGGCACCGCCGATATCAGTGGTATACGACATGCACAACAGCGATATCGACTGCACTGCTCAGGCTCATCCGATTAGATCTCTCCCACCAGCTAATATTAGTGCCATACTGCCAGTGTCATGCAACCTCGCCGGACCCCAAGCTTCCAAACTCAGACCATCATAAGGATATATTTACCCATTTACATAAAGCTTAAAGCGTGGTAAATTGCAAGGTTTGTGCCTTTACGTTTACTTTATGCTTCAGCACTGGGGGAAGCCTCACGTCACGGTGAACAATAGCAGCGGGAGCCTCGCTAATCGGGGAACGCTCATTGGCGGAGGGGGCTATCTACCCCATGATGCCACTATGTGCCAATGTATGTATACCTAAATGACATGCTATGGCAGTCAACTCATTCTCATTTCGCCAGCCTTCTTTGATTCAAGATCACGCAACAATCCCGAAGTCGTCGGATTGGAAGGAAGCTTCATCCTATGAGCTGGCTCCGCGGAGCCGTTTTGAACTGCAGGGTTTACTGCCGTACAGAAACCCCTCTTTTTTCTTCTGGTGTTGGAAGCAAGTAATTTTACCAACAATGCACCCTACGCACAGGAAGTTACAACAACATTGTCGTCATGTACACTCACCATTTTTCAGGCCTAGGCATCCAATCCATCATTGATATTTTATTTCCCCAAACAATTATCCAGGTCTGCTTCCTCGACCTTTCAGTGTTCTTTATCAGGGTACAACTGGATTCTATATACAGGATCTGTTCCGAGTTTGGTGACACATCCAAACCGGCCATTGGCGATAATCCCTCTCAAACGATTTGCAATGTCCCTACGTTCGAAGAAGGGCTCCCGGTCAGATTGCTAGTAGTATGGCTGAACGCAGGCGTGTGGAAGCGCATGTACTGTGTCAAGAATCCTTTCAATCTCACACTTATCGCCATTGTCTAGGCATCTATCACGCGAACACCAGTTCTCCCCTTTGTACGAGGGGACAAAGTGAGTCGCGCTGATTCGTCGGGAGAAAGACTTACCTAAAGCACATGTTCTATCTCAGGACTAACTTCAATACTCCCATTTTCCGTTAATACGCTCCAACCGAGCATACCTGCTCAAGCAACGAATAGATCCCTTAGTTCGGCCCGAGACGGCGATTAAGCATCAGCAGGGCAGTTGCCTACATATGACATTTCCGCGGAATCACCAGAAGAACGCCCCTGAACAGACTGCGCCAGCATTACTGTGGTGTGCTAACCCGCTTTGAATGCCGTCACATCTGGACATTCAGTCTGACGCACCGAAACAATTCACAAGTGCCGCTATACTAGATACGGTCTGCATGCCATCATGCTTCAGGTGATGTTTATCACTTTACGGAACCGCAGACGGGAAGAAGTGTCATGAATGATCAATTACATAACAGAGGAAGTGATGTTATATTTCCGGGGTCAACCTACACTGCGTGCATGGTACGTACCTCATAGGCTTGGCATTAAGGTCGAAGTACGTCCTGCGTGAGAGGAATATGTAATTTTTCTGCAGGCGGGGATATCTCGGTAACAATCCCCACCCACCAACAGCTGCCTACCTGAGATGAGACGTTCAGCATAACCCCTATCCCAGCTCAGCAACAATGACCCTTCGCGACGGAAAACATCTCACGGCCTCGATTCCTCCGCTGATCGTATTCACGTTCGATGATCGGCGTCTCGGATCAATTGGGTTGTCAAAACGGTATACATATTCGGTTAAAAATAACAGACAACCAAGACTGCACCCACTAGTTCACTGCAAACATACATTAGCGTGGCGACGGGGTTTGACAAATTGGGATGTGCACAAATTCCTGCGGTTACTATGCGGTACAAAGTACACTATCTACATATGAGTCCGAGGCTTACGCGCGAACTAGCACGAGTTCAACGCTTAGGATGCAATACGAGCTCACCCTTATCAGAATGACAATAAGGTACCTGTGTGCGTTCGGCGTTAAGTAAAAACAAGTAACAATATGTAAGTTTAACAAGATGTGTGAGCATTATAAATGTATAATTGACAAAAAAATGGCTTGTCCACCCCTGGGGGAGGAGGTATATTAAAATAAGTAGAAAAGGAATTCGCAGAACATCTCAAGATTAGATCGGCCTCAATGAATCATCAGGTATAGGAGCACCTTATTGATTCGGAGTGTAAAGCAGAATGTCCCTTTGAAGGGGGGTGATTTCGGTCTCCTCCCTTCGAGACAAAACCTGGCGAGACCTGAGTTGAAAATCGCTGAAGAAATTGTTCATCAATAGGTTCGCGCCTTGGATATGCAAGCCCTTGGAGATATTCGAGGGGTACTAGTTGTTCCGAGAGGTGGGAAGGACTAATTCGGGGACTTGGAGTGGCGGGTCCTGAGGATGATGATGAGGGTGGAGAAGGACATGCTGAGCGACTCTGGAACGGCGCAGCATCACGAAACTGTGATTGCACCTGAGCAGGAACCACAATGGGAGCCGAATAAGCCGTCTGGCGGACGCTGGAAGAGTGATGCCTAGATGATCCTTCTGCGGGAGAAGGAAATGAATAGGCGGTCTTACGTCCGCTTGTGGCCTCTACTTCCAGCAGATCAAGCTGGGAGGAATTTCTTGAAGTGGGAAAATGTGTAAACGCGGTAAACGGTGAAGGATTTGAATTTGAAGCATGAAATGATGACTGAAACCCGGATTGAACCGGATTAATCTTGGGTAGTATGCCCTCCATGGGAAACTGTGGGAGTTGCTTTGCCAGGGCAGATTTTGGTAGGTCGTCGTCCCGTCTCGTCTTAGCATCTCTGCGAGCACTTCGGAACCATCCGTCTGGAACCGGGACATCACCAACCCCTGGTATATTATCGATTGTGTTAAGCCGATCAAGCTTCTGTTGACTGAAGTAGGCAGCTGATGAACGAAGGATGATTAGACTTCCGAGGCGGCGGAGATAGCTCAGAAACGTACTTAAGTGCCACTTCCTAGTGATACCTCGTGTGCGATCATCAGGTAACGAGACACGTACACTATAAGTCTGCTTGATCAACCGTTCAGAGTCCCCCGTAGCACGTGCTCGCGAAGAAGGGTACATGCTGTGAAATAGGTAAAATTGTCGTTCCACGGCGTTTGGACTTTGGGCGCCCACATGATTGACGTGACCTACCTGATCATTTGGGCCCATGGAGTACCGGAGCTACCTAGATCATCGTTCACATCACATTCTTTTTGCTGATAGAACAGAAATTCCTGTGGAAAATGTAAGTCCGGCCGAAACTTGGCAATCGACATGTACTCACATCGCGGACTCTACTTGGTCCCCAGCCCATGCCATCCGTCCTAGCAATGTAAAAAATATTGAATTGATACGCTTAGACCCCCAGCCACATGTGGACAGACCATCGTTCCATGCCGAGACCTGTAGCCTCAGAATTTGCACTGCGTTCCTCCCAAACATATACGTTTCCGGGAGCGATAGCCCTTCGTTCCTCAGCGTCCAATCGGCGCGTTGTAAGTGGGAGCACATTCCTCGCAACAGCATGAAAGATGTAAAGCGCATCCCTTGTCGAGCGTATGCGAACATTCTGGAGGGAAGGTTGCTGCATATCTTCAGGAAGAGGATATCAAGGGGGAAACGCCAAGTGGGTCTTAGGATCAACGGAACTTCACAGCACAGGTTATATATTCTTGGATTCGTAAGGGAACTGTGAACCACGGATAAAATTAAAATTATTCTAAGTTTGAATTGAGTTAACCCACATGCTGGATTTTGAAAAGCGCCCTGTGATCGGACTCTTCAGATTCGACTTGAGAGTATTTCCGAGACGTGGGGACGCCGCTAACTACTCCACTAGCCAAATCCATAATGATAACGCAGCATAAAGTGCGAAGAACGTGGGTATAAGATTACAAGTTGCTCATCTCCCAATATGGCTGTTCCGGTGCGACGCAAGATACCGACCAAGTTGCCAGTGCACACAGAAACCTTACAGTACAGGTTGACTACAGGGTTGCATTAATTTATCTAATGATTTGTCCTGATGCGGCTGACAACAACCGCTGCAGATGCGGGCTTTGCAAAACCTTTATGCCCGGACACTAATAAATTTCTAGCATAACAGTCCAGTCGATATCAAAACACACTCCACGATGTAAGTTACATTTCAAAGATATCTGATTCGTTCTGCATAGAGTTCATTGATGGCCAGACGGCGCACATTCGCCAGAAGAGCCTGGGATTGGTCCATCAGAACTGGTTTCGCTTTAAAGTTGCAAAATTCTAACAAGGTTTGATTCAAGAACTGGACACTGCGGTGTGCTCACCATCATGATGACGGTATCCTATGATCATTACTATTGGCGCCATGATATAGCAAAAATTTTCGACACAAGGACTTACCATTGTAGCTAAGCAATGTCGCCGCCCATGCGCATTTGAAAAGCATCATTCAAAAGCCATGCAGGTAATCGCCGTCCATGGATCTCATATCACTAGGGACCAACGGGCGGTTGTTTGAAGCTGCATTTAGACGTGAGCGCAGCTCCAAGTGGCCATGCTGAATCTAGGACGAGCTCGGATAAAGCCTAATTCACTCGTATGACAAGTTCACTTCCTCCGAGTCATGCTGAACTTTGGCCCAGTCACATGTGTTCTAGCCAGCTCAATCTGGAATCGTATCTCTAACTTAGTAGGGACTGGCAATGATGATCGACGGGCTTTTTGTCAACATACAGTTTTAACGTGTGCGCCCACTGTGTTGAAGCCGAACTTCCCCTTTCGTGCTGTCAGCAGGGGGTCTGCGTTGTTCAGTGGACATTGTCGGTGAAGGAGAACACTTCCCACCTTCGAAGTTATAATTGATCGCATCTTCACAGTACGTGCTGATGAAGTTCTAGATCTTCTGAGAAGGCATAGAGAAAAAAGGGTTTCAGATGGCAATGCCCGACGCGCCTTGTTAGTTGTCATGGTGTGGTGGCAGGCGTCTATAGGAGGAGTGCGTCTGATTAGCGGCACAGAACCTTTCAGGCATGTCGGATGCCGATGTCCATTGCTTGAGTCACCCGTCAAATTATTATGAGCATTTTGGAAAACAAGGAAACTGCGGTTAATGAACTGAGCCTAAGGGTCAAACCATTATGAATACAAGGCAAATTGAAACTGAAACCGAGGCACTGAACACGAAGATCACCCGAAAATTGAACGGTTGCTTGGGAAAGTCTGCAGGGCAAACTTAGTCTAGACACGGCTGATTCCGTGCGGACAAACACCCCGGGCCCATTGCAACAGCCTAGGCTAGGGGTAATGGCGTAGCTTGCTGCGTACTTACGCCGCGAAGGTTTGGCCTTCAGCTCTGTGGCAACGCTGGCACCACAAGCATATTGCAGGGGAGGTGAGCGGGGAAGTCCGGACCCAATTTGTCGTTTGTTACTTACACGTAGACTTAAGGTTTCAACAATGTCGCTTTGAACTGCGTGGAAGTGATTAACAACAGATCGGCGCTTAAAATATTGAATTCCGCGGCAGCTTGCTGGCACCTTTCCGCATTGTGTTGCGGCAATGTGTGCACAGTCAGGCAAGTAGTACAATCCGTTATATATCAATGGGTGAAGGTGAGCTGAGGGGGGCCGGGTGCAGCATGTTCATCAATTCGCTCATGCCTAGCGGATTTTTCCGTCTGGGTTCGTAATTTTTCGTATTTGATAGTCATTAGAATTTAGTACAGCCTGCAGTCCGGGAACTTGGATCGTCACGAACAAGGACACAATCATCAGCGAACAAAGCCCGAGGATCACAAGCGCGATGAGGGGACCTCCATGGACACCCCAGCGGACCCGTAGGCTCGTTCTTGTGGCGCATACTGTATACGGCACGTCTATCTCGTCGGGTATGATAACGCAGGATGAGTCCGCGCCTGCGCCATTGTTAATTTCGCTCTCTCCCGGTTGGCTGTTGTGGTAAAAGGTTGATACGCATTTGATTAAGGTCATATTTCAAATATCAAGAGCCAATAGTTATCCACATTAACATTAGACATGGGTATAAGAGATACTGGGTGGGAGTGGCAACAGGTTTGTAGCAACTGGAAGCCGGTTAATTCACCAGATGATCTTGGAAAAGAACATCGTCAAACACGAATACGCCCAAACGACTACAATGCACACACCTGGCAAAGGCAGCACGACCGGGACATAGTCGGGAATCTCTGCGTAATGTTGTCGATCACGGAAAAGATAACGTACGCGAAGCGATTTTGGGGATGCAGGGGCGGGATCGTAGAAACCTTGAATACCGGCCTATGACATGACACGTGAACCAAAATTCGAGGAGAAGATATGAGCGTGACTACCTTTGTGCGATGACCGGGGATATGAACCTGACTGTTGTGCACCAAGGCTTGTACAGGCACAGTTACATCTATCGTAAGGTTCTCGGCGTCCATTTCGGGTCCGTACGTCGCACTCAAGATGACAAGGCCTTTGACTCAACGTGAGAGCCACGTGCCCGGATATGTAGAGATGTCGTACCTCCTCTGGACCTCTCCGTCTGCATGTGACGTTTGGCAGTGTCGCTCAACAACCCCACGGTATCATCAATCCGCCTCTTTAGCTGAGTTTTTTCTTCTTTGAGGAGGCGCTCAGCCTTGCGGAAATATCTTTTTAATTAAAAAACGAAAACGTTAATCTGACAATCGAAGGGAGTTGGAGATAAAACTGACAATGTCCGTTGTAACTGCCTACGAGGCTTCAACGCAAAATGATATCCGAGGAGGAGAACTGTTGAAGGCAAAACAGCCGAAAAGAACTCCAATGTTTGATTTCTTACGGTGGACAAAGTTATTGGCAATATCCACTTCTGATGGAGATATTCCAACCTGGTATCAACACGTGAGTCAGGAGAATATTTGAGGACGAAGTGGCGCACTCAAAGCGCATGATTAACCCCTTGGTGCTCACACCAAAGCTAGTTGATATAGCAGCATTCGTGTTAGTCCATGTTGCAGTGACCAAATAGGCCATTTGCCGAAACCCAATCTCTAGGCCTGCCTTGAACCTCAGCGATAGTTCGAAAAACCAGATAGACCATTCGGTCCTGATACACGAGTTGAGGCCAGATAACTGTAATCCACACGACCAAGTCCGCAGTCCAACCCCAAAACCACTGGCGGAGCCAGGCTTATTTGTAAAGTCGGCGTTCATACGGTCCGTATAGTGAACGGAATTTTCAGAAGACGCGAAGTCAAATGGCTGAGGGGAGTGTATATCAAATTCAAAGCTTCCCATGGACAATGGAGAGAATGTCCACGCCACAGAGCCCACCGTTGAAGCGTGTCGGAAGAGTCGACGACTGAAGGAAACGGTACTAGCCGGAGGGAGAAGGTTCCAGAATGCAGGAATGAAATGCACACGGCAATTTAGGGTATTGTCATTATCTTCGTAGCTCGCTTTTGCGACAACGAGGTGAGGGTCTAAGAAATGTGCTGTAGCCTTTTCAGATGACGATCATTCCCTGAGTAATAAGTCTGATGTAATAATGAGACATACCTCCAAAGCGAGCCGAGGAGAAAATTGATGGCGTATCGTGCCCATGAGGTTATTTCTACTCAGCAAGTCATTTCGAGGGCCTAATCCCAGGTGACTTGTGAATTTGAGATTAGTCTTTTCATTCAACACTTTCTACACGATTTGGAGCGGATATGAATGTCAGGTGGGAACGAAAAGGTATGGAGCTCACCATAACAGAGTGACGAATGGCAAATTGAGAGACCCAGACTCCACGGAAGCGGGTGAGGATGCCTCTCGAATCATAATCTAGGTCATCATCGCGTGCGAACAACGTCGATGCGTCAATTCCACACGTCACAGTGCCTCTTGGCCGAATGAGTTGATCAAACACTTCTTGACTACGATCGATCCTCCAACGTCGAAGATGCGCACGTATCTGTCAAGACGAGTAAGTCAGCAATGCATGCTGAGCAAAAATGCCGCACTTGTTCAACACTCTGAGACCGCAACTCTGTTGGCCACGGGGTTTTTAAAGCATCTTCGCCTAGTGCCGATAAGGAGATATATGGTGGTGTGAAGTATGCCCAGAGGATAGGATGAGGATGTGCTTACCTAGGAAATCATACACTTCCCTATTAGAGTAGGACCGCATGCAAAGAACGGTGTGTTACAACAAAAACTCACCGAAGAAAAGGGTCTGACAAAACTTTAAAGTGTTGTCAGATATTGCATTGGAGCTGGACTAAAGACTTTCACCTTCGTAAGCCTTCTGAATTTCAAGGAATTCCACAGCTGCAGTGTCCTTTGTCCGTTCCTCGCGTTGCTTATCGGGGTGAAAAATTACAGACAATGCTCTGTAGCGTTCCCGTATTTCGTTTGCGGAAGCGGTAGTTGGCACGTTTAACACTGAACTTTTTTATATGTCAGTAGCAGCTCTGGACACTATGCGAACGACGTACTAAAAGTATTCATTTCGCACCGGGTCTACGCGTGATTTGTTCATGCTAGCTCCTGAAAAAAAATTGCGCGTACGTGGTACCAATGTTGACAATGGCCAACCACGAGTTTCAACGACAAATGCTCGGTTCCCCCTATGATGCAAAAAAGCTTAATCGGCTTTCGGGTAACGAAATTCCCACGAGACGTGAATCGCCACGTCGGTTGTTACAAGTTGGCACGAAACTTAACTTCCTCCTCGTCTCCACCGTTCACCATGACCTCCCGCATAAACATTGGTCGTCCAGCTTCAACAAGCTATCACAGCCCAGATCCCCATGGATTCGCAAACTCACAACCTTCTACAGGTTACAGAGCAGCTAACCCAGACCATCCTCTCGAAAGGATTCGAGCAGTTTCTAAACAAGTCGAAGACGCTATCGAGATATATTCTCAGCCCTTGAAACCTCATTTACCTACTATCGGCCGGTTCTTGATCATCGTCACGTTCTATGAGGATGCTCTGAGGATTATGACACAGTGGAATGATCAGCTTTGGTACCTCCAAACGTCAGTCCCAGCTATGGCATAGCAAGAGATGTTGTTCAAATTTTATTGGTTACAGACATAGGCATTTCTACCCGGGAATCTCGCACATCTTCCTACTGCTCAATGTCATCGTAAGCCCTCACTCTAAGTCTTGCAATTTCTGGATTTAATTCACCTGTCGTAGACAATGCTTGTCGCTTCCTCAGCCGTCATCATGAAAAGGTACACAGAATATGCGGTCATCGGTCTCCTCAGCGTAGTTGTCATTCAAGGCTTTGGATATGGCCTGATGTTCGACCTCAATTTCTTCCTTCGTAACTTGAGCGTCATAGGCGGTCTCATCATGGTGTTTAGCGAAACCATGATCAACAAAAAGAAAAGCTTTGCCGGTATCCCGTCTATGAGTGAAACAGACCGCAAGAAATAGTGCGCATTCTTCCCCCACCCTTCTTTCGCAACTCACTCATCTATTGCCCCACCATTGTAGCTTCCTCCTAGCAGGTCGCGTCCTCCTCATCTTCCTCTTCTTTGGCTTCATTATCCAAGGAGAATGGAACATAGTCCGCGTATTCGTGTCCATCATCGGTCTCGCAGCATGCACGATGGTAGCTATCGGCTTCAAAGCAAAATGGTCTGCGACCTTCCTTGTCATCCTACTCAGTGTCTTCAACGTCTTTGCGAACAACTGGTGGAGCGTTCATAGTGCGCATCCTCAGCGCGATTTTCTTAAGTACGTGTGTCAGTTATATATTAGGGCGTGTGCTGATGCGCTTTGCTAGGTACGATTTCTTCCAGACGCTCTGTAAGCCACTATTTCTTGCCATCACATGCGGTATTCAAACATTAATAAATCACAGCTATTGTCGGAGGCCTCATCCTTCTCGTGAATATTGGACCCGGTACGTCAATCTCACTCTCCCTACTTCGTTCGTTCGTGACTGACGCCCACACAGGTGGCCTCTCGGTAGACGAGAAGAAAAAGACATACTAGAGCAAAGACTCTTTGTTTTCTTTATTGGCACCATAACAACAGTATTATCGTTATGCCGCAGAAGATGCCTAGGATCGCTTGACAGCCTGTCGTGTCGGACGCCTCGGTACTCATACATAGCATATATATCCCATATCGCATTGTCAATAACTATGGCATAGTCGATTTGTCGTCACCGCATAGAGATACCAGTCCTCATCAAAGTTTTTTGTACCTATAAATGAGCGTGACGTGAGGATGTGCGATTTCTGGCATGGAAGCATAACACCTCGAGTCAAAATCAAAATGTCAGACTGCTACCCTAACTGCCTAAATACATTCTTGCTCCCGCTCCTCATTCCCTTTCTCCGCTGCTTCCTCCCCGTCCGTTCACTCTCACTCAACACAGCCGTCCCATCCCCATCTCCACCCCCACGCTCCATACCAGCTCCAAACACCTCCACGCCCTTCCTCGTACTTCTGTCTTTTCTGCTCCCCTTGTCTTTTGAGGTACCACCTTTGGTGGGGACCCAGCTCATTTCAAACCCTCCTTTATCTCCCTTCGCTGCGGCGTGGGGTGTCGTAGTGTGAGAGGAACCACGTGCAGGTGCATTCCTCCGCTGTCCAAACGTAGCAGTCTTATTGTCTGTCTTCCTAACGCTCGTACTAGTTTCAGTGTGTGGAACAAGAGGGACGAAGTTGATGTTGGCATTGGATTGTCTGTTGTGTTGGCGCGTCCGCGCGTATGCTTGGTGTGCGCGTTCGTTCTTTTGGCCTGGACGCACGCGCGGGTCAAATTTGTTGAGTTCTGGGAGGTTATGTGAGTACGCGATCGTGAGTTTTAAATAGACCACGGTGGGTGAGAATGGACGTTGGAAGGAAGATGTTTAGAAACGAAACCAGAAACTCACCACCAGCATCACTGCTATCATCACTATCACCACCCTCGCTCTCACTCTCACCCTCACTAATCCCAGCAGACGAAGCCCTCTCGCTCTGCTCTTCCTCTTCCTCAACAGCAGTCTTCCCTCTTGGCTTCTGCTTAGAATCCGAAGCTGAAGGATGCAAAAGCGCATATTCTCTTGTCGTTTCGTCCACTGCGAATTCGGGGTTCAGGAACAAGTCTTTGAAACGGGGGTCGTTGAGGAGGGTTGGTTTTTCGAGTTCAGTTGAAGTTTGTTCTGCCTCATCATCATCGGCACCAACATCAACATCCATAGCCTCTTCATCCTCTCCACCCTTCGCACCCCTTCTCTTCTTCCTTTCCTCCTTCTTCCTTTCCTTCTCAAGCCCCTTCTCAATCCTCTCCGCCAACGCTTTATTGACCTTGACTTCCTCACTTCCAGCCCCAGCCCCAGTACCCTTCTTCGTACGTATTCTCGTCTCCGCCATCTTCTCCATCCGCTCCTTGACGAGTTTCTCACGATGCTCAGCATACGCGAAAGGGTTAGCAATAACGCGTGCGGTGTCGTAGAGGTGGAGGGATATGAAGTAGCCGTGCATGTAGGGTTTGAGAGCGGGGGTTCCTATTAGGTGGTCGAGGCCAAGTCTGCAGGGGGTGCGTGAGTTGTGAGTCTGGGGTGAATGGGGAATGCAGCGCAGGATCAAGAGGAAATATGGTAGCAAACACGAAAAAAAAAAAAAACATAAAAAAAAAACGCACGTTTTCAGCTCACTTCTCTCTACAAACTTGAAATCCTCATACGCAGTCCTGGTCGTAGAATCTTCCATCTCTTCCGTGACATTTTCCAGAAACCCAGCCCAGCGTGGTGCAGGACCAAGCGCAGGGACGTAATATGTGCCCATTTGAATACCTTCGTTTGCGGTTAAGAAGAGGCCACTGCCTGGGACGTGGTGGATGTGGTTGAGGTCGTTTGCGGGTGTTATGGATACGAAGTTGGATGACGGCTGTTGTGCGTCGGTGTTAGTGTCGTCATCAGCATTAGTGCTATCAAGTGAGACGTTCTCACAGAATTACGATCCCATATTTTGACGACTTTTTTATCTGCGCTCATTACCATACCGTCCCCCGCGAGTCGACCGCCTTCTATCCATGTTAAATTGCGTATTGGGAGGCCGTAGCCTTGATCTTTTAGTGCGAAATGCCGGTTGGATCGGATATCGTACAGGAGGGTGTGTCCTGTGGATGTTCCTACAGCGTATGATAGACCGTCTGATCGAGAAGCGAGAGCTGTGATGCCTATACTGAGTGTGTCGATGTCATCGACGCCTAGCATGGTACTCCGCGTTGCCGGACGTAGCAATCGATTTGTCGGAGCTCGAAGCACACCGACGGATGATCTGGAACGAAGATCCCAGAATTGAACTGTCCCGTTACCATCGACGCCGAATGCAAGGAGGTTATGCGCGGGGTTGATGTCAATACAGTTTACGCCTTGAATGTCGTCGTCTTGAAGAACTAGGGGACTGAGAAAACGCCCTTGTTCGAGGTTGAGTCGATATATCTCGTTTCCTGAAGCTGAGAAGAGCGCGGTGCATGATGGAAAGTGATATGCCAGTGACCGACCGAAGCGCGGTATGCGAGTCCTATAATGAAATCCTCCCTGAGTGTGCAACTCGATAGTACGATCATTCTGCAAGTGCATGATTTTTGTCCAATCATCCGATAGAATCTGGAACCAAAATCGTTGTGAGCTTGCATGAGGATGAGGAATATGAGACTGACTATGAAATCGACGTTCTCTGCATCTGAATGTCTCTCGAATTTTAGATTGAGCTCGTCTAGATCCCAGACTCTTGTCTGAGGTTTATAGGTGCCAGTAGCTATGGCATGATGACCGTCTCTTGTTGTTTTGATTTTGTTGCTGGCCTCAGGGAATTCGAATCCTTGGATGAGCTCGATAGCACCTTGGACATATTCTTTTGAGACTCGCTTTCCTTTTCCTTTCGCTGCTCGTTTTTTGATAAGCCAATCTGGAATAGACGACGATGAGCCTGCTACTGCGCCATTGACAGTATAAACTTTCACGTCCATCCTAGTAGCTGCGCCAAATTGAAAAAGAAGATGCAAGTATATGATGAGCGTCCTAATTTGGATATGTCAGACTCAGAACGGTCTTTCTCAGTAATTCCCTCAAATCGCGTTTCCATGCCAGACCAAAGTGAATAGTTTCTATGTTTATTTTCCTGAATGGCTGATGTTTGAATCCAAGCAGATCAATCACAATACGCAGCGGCAGCGCACGTTCCACTCATAAAGTCACCAGGTCTTCGAGTTCCTCCACCTGTACGATTCGGAAGCACGTGCTCCTTTGGCGACCACACTGACTTGCTCTCAGGTACATCTACCACCAGACATCCACCCTCTCCCCGACAGCGTCATTCCATACGCACGTACCTCTAACTCTCAAACAATTTCACTGACTGACAAGCTCGCAGTTCGTCTATCCATACACACTAGAACCTCACATCCTCACAGTCGAGTCTTCTCGGCGCATGACACTCGCGGCACATACGGCGAGAAGGGAGGCTTATCTTCGAGCGAGAGAGGATGAGCGTGAATGGCGGAGAAAGGAGGCACTCAGGCGTGTCGCACCTGGTTTTGATCCTGCGGCGACTCTTGTGCCTGTTCGTGCTGAAACTGGTGAGGTTAAGACGGATGTAATGGATCAGCTTGTGGACCAGCTTGCTAGGATGGAGAATAGCAGTTGAGTTGCTGAGCATATTAAGTGTTTCGTCGGAAAGGACACTTTGACCCAGGACACCGTGCTTTGTGATTCCAACACTCTTTTAAGGTCTTGTAATCTAATTTTTTCTTCTAATTTCATTCGAGCATTGGACACGATCACTCAGCCTCCCAAACTCGCGGACCAGCATAACATTCACTTATCTCCAGCATTGATCATAGTAATCGAAAGGTACATACTGGTCTCCCCGGCTTGCCAGTATACTTTCTGCTTCCGCACTTGAACTTCCCCATTTCTTCCTCTGGTTCCGAGACACTAGCAACTGTGATACCAGGGGGCAAATAACGATTTACCAAAATTCTCAAGCTTGTCGCTGGCTACGGTTTCCTACTGCTTCACAGCATTGGCGACCCCCCCCCCCCTGCTCTGAATTTTGTGAGTAATATCCAGTTTTTTGAGAATGTGATCCAAATTTCTGACGAGCTGCTTCAGACCAGATTTTGAAGTAACCTCAGACTGCATATTCTTCCTTGCCCCTTCCCACATGGGTCTATGTGCTTCTCATCATTTTCCACCCCTCTTGATCTGTGATAGAAGCGAACGATAGAAGTGAACGATACGATCGACATCTGTTCAGGTGCGATTCTGGAAAGGATACAAGCTACGTGCTAGGGATGCATAATTCGCGGCACTCTGCAATCATGCTAATACACCAGTCTATATGGCGATCTCCAGACAAACAGAGGTACTAGTTGGTCATAACACAAGTCGCAACTATCATTGACGAGTGTTTTACTTCGTCGCGGACGAACCACAGCATAGATAGCGGGGGAGAACTTGGTCAAAACCATATCACATAGTCTCGCATCTCCAATGGCATCGATCGAGGCTATGTCCTCTCGAGCACTGATTAGTGCGAAGAGCAGCAAGATGTAAATGGTGAGGGATGTTACTGTCCATGGAGGTGTTGGCCCTCTCAACGAACAGATGTTATTTGGCGGGGCTGCAGCTCACTCCCGTGCTGCGTGGGAGTAGAAGGATGTCATACGCCGTTTTGGGTCGTCGCAATAAATACGAGGCACTCCACCATCCAGTCCAGATCTTCTGTGAAGAGGGAGTCCTCTTTCCACCAGACCCAGTGGTGATCCCACACCTGGGCAGGGCCACGAGATACCTTGGTAGAAATTGGATAGGTTCGTGCTTGCTCTGGAGCTTTTCCATACAACAGGTTTGAGCCAAACTGAGCGCAGGCCCTTGAGCTGTTTTCATTATGCGGCGGACAAACTCCATGGAGACGATTGCACCAATTTGCCAAGAGACCTTGCGTGGCAGTCTGCTGGCGTATAAAAGCAGAATGTTTTCCTAGTAATTCCTACTAACCCTTCAGACACATTCTCATATCACATTCTCACTCACCATGCGTTTCTCTTCTGTATTTTTCCTCACCGTTGTTATTGCTTCAGCATCATCAATATCTGCCACACCCATTGAAGCTGGCACCGAGGTATGTAACACCTGGTGCTATCGTCATAGCCAATGCACGACCTGCCCCAAACAATTTTGCGTGAGTTTCAGTGGTTTGTGTCTTGTATTTGACCACATGACTGAACGACACGACAGGCCTTTCCTTGGTGCGGAGTGAGTCGTGTTTTTGCTTTCAGGATTGGTGCAGTATGGTTCATGGCACTGACATGTGAGTTACTAGATGGCGTAAAACCCGCTGCGTCCATCGCCACGCGCCGTTTCACGGCTTGTCTGAGCACGGCCGCTTTATTTGTCCATCATCTGTCGAAAAATTATATACAGAGCAAATACCCCTCCAGCAGAATAAGCTAATAGAACTAATTCATGACACAAGAATCTCGGAAACGGAAGCAATAAGTACCAGCAACATAGTGGCATTCGCCCTCACAACAAACCTAAGGTTTAAGGCATAACCGGAAATCCCTCCTAAGCGCGAAAGGTGCCGGCTCCGTGCCTCCAGGAACTGGCACCACACGTCCAGCTGAGCAACAAGCCTATTCTTCATTGAAGTTCATTCTCTCAACTTCCGCCATTCCACCACGACGTACGACCCGCTCGCATAATTTCTCCTCAATATCATGAATGTTTCTTATTCAACCGTATTCCTCGCATTCACCAAGCCTTTGCGTTATAGCTCTACGTACTTGGAAGATCTTCCTAAATAGTGATCTTAACGCTATGTCCGTTCCATTTTCACCTGTACTAGTAGAGACTGACGCGAATCAGACTTCTTGTAATTATGCAGTAATGAAATATTGACCTCGCATTTCCGGACAAACTGATAAGTTTGAACCCATCTAACACTAAGTACATAATTAACTTTCCCAGAGCTATACAACGAATACCACACACTACGCTAATATTTTCATCACCCACCACCCCTCGAAAACGTCCCAACAGGCCTCTGAATCGGCGCAATACCAGGCGAAGGTTTCAATGGTGGAAACGAAGACCTAAACCCACGCGCTGGTTCAAAAGGTGGTGCTTTGCTCGACAACGTCGAAGTCCCGGACGCAGAACTAGTAGGAAGCATATTGCCACCATGCGACGCTGTAGAACTCGCTGAATTGGATAATATTGATACCTTCGGATGCGACAGCGACGAACTTGTAGAATGCGAAAGCCAAGAGCTGGACGAATGACAGCTCGCATACGGGTTAGCGAGTCCCAGTCCAGGAGGCGCGCCATCCCCGATTCGATATGCCGAAGTCCTTGGTTGATGTCTCCGATACTGAGGAGGAGACACAGGTTGTTGCATGTGCATTGATCTCCCAATCGTCGCATTATATGCCGCAGCCGCGTCAGCCTCCGCTTCAGCATCCTGTATCTCCCTCTCAACCTCCTGAAGCGTCTTCTCCAAATCAATCAACACCGTCCCCTCCAACTTCTCCTGCCTCGCATAAAGCCTCTCCAACCTATGCTCGACGGTCCCAATCTCATTCTTGACACCCTCCATGCGTCTTCTCCTTACTTCTTCCTTCCCCTCGCGTTCCTTACGCACTTGAGCAGCCTCCTTGTTAAGAACGTCATGTTCCTCCTCTTTCTCGCGCACTTGTTTCCTCAAAGAAGGATTAGAGCCTTCAAGTTCACTTCTGCCCCTCTCAGCGTCCTCTTTCCCCTCATTAGCCCTTTTAACAGCATCCTCAAGCGCCCTGATGCGCTGCCTCGCCTTACTCTCGGCAGCACTCGCTTTTTCAGAAGCCCGATTGAGAGCTTCGATCTCATTTTTAAGTACTGTGTCTGCTTTTTGACTGTCCCTGCGCGTGGATTTGAGGGTGGTGGTTAGCTCGGAGATATGTGTTTGAAGGGACGTAAGGGTGGATTGTAATTTTGGGAGGCGGTCTTCTTGGGTGGGTGTTGTAGAGCGAGATGTGGAGCGCGGTTGGGGATGGGTGAGAGGGGCTGAGTCTGTTGTTACCGTTGACACTGATAGGCTTTGGGATGATGAGGATGCGGAGGATGATGAGGATGATGGCGGGAGGAGAAAACTAGTACTTGTTCCTTCGTCCAACCTTCCATTCTCAATCGCACCTTCCGCATCTGCGCACAAAACCAAATCAGACTCATAAGTCCCCGCATCATCACTAATCAGATCAAAGCACACACCTTCAGTGACAACTTGCCTCCGAATAGAACTTGCCAATCCACCCTGTACAAGTCCCAGATCGATATCATACTGACGTCCAGGCATGAGCCCGTATATGATAATAACAGCCTCGTCTACGGGTTCGAGGAGGCGTATGAGGACGCGCTGCCATGGGGAACCGTTGACAGATACTGAGAGGCCTGCTGAGAGTGCCTCGGAGATAATTCCTCGGGAAGTGTCTCCTACGGCGTCCCCTTCTGTTTCTCCTCCAAGTTCGCCGTCGACTCCTACCTCTAGTTCTGTTTCTAGTTCTTGTTCTATCTCTGGGTTGATGTCTGGGCTTGCATTCACGTTTGTGGTTGCGGGTATCGAGGATTCGTGATCTATGTTCGAAACAGGTTCAGATGGTGGAGAGAGTGTTGAAGAGAGAATAAACGTCGCTGAAACAGATGTGATTTCACGGACTGAGAGAATGAGGTGAGGCGTCCAGGGACGGATGGAGTACCATGAACTTGTGTTTGATGGTTGGTCTGTGGTATGCATCGCCATCTTCAGTTCATTTGTTAGCTTGTCGTTGTTAGTGTCGAGCTGATCGTCGTTGGCAGTGAGCTGATCGTCGACGCGCGTTGGGTCGAGGATAACTACGTGATCATAAGGTTTTACATAACGCTTAGTAACTGACACGGTTACTGGTTTATAAATTACAATTTTTACTTGATCACAAACGCTTCAAGCCGAAGCAACATCTAGTGGTGCCTTTTGACCCGAGCCAATAAAATTGTCTGGAGATATGGTACTATTCTCATACGCAGATTTCCAAGGCATCATACTTCACAGACATCATAACGGTCACCTTTGTCCTTAACATCAACAACGATAGTCTCAATATCTAGATCTAACTTGGGGCGGTTTGTACTACCTTAGACAACCGTCATAGGCAGACTTTCAAAAGCGTTATGCTATGCAGAATTCAAACACATTTGTCCTTGGATTTGACTAACGTCAACAGTTCCGAGACCTACGAATGCTACTCGCATGCTAGATTGCTGCACAAAAGATACCGGATCCTGCACTTGACGACTCCATCACCTCCATCATGATAGCGCCAGTCTGAGTCCGGCGAATGCCTGTCATCAGTGCACTGGTAAAACAGGCGCTTGAAGAAGATGTTTGGGATAAGCCGGGCCCTCCAGCTCAGGACCCGCGATCAATTTTATGACTGATGACTGATTGTAGCTCGTACATATTCGGGATTCTGGGATTCACTCGGGCTAGATGGCGGCACTTGTAGTATATTGCTGCGTGAGCGCTTAATTTCAAACATTTTTTGTCTGCTGAAGTTCCGTTTGCGCCAGAACCAGTGCTACTGTTTTGGCCAGTTCTCACCTCACTGCGCATCATCCTTTGATAGCATAGCATTGCAGATTATGGCGTTAAGATTTTGGTCAATTCTGCTGGAACTAGCATGACTACAGTTGCTTTCGAGTCGGCAGGGGAACACTTCTCTGGTACTCTGCAGGGAATATACCCATTTGTGTTTGTCCAAATGCTTTTTGAAATTGGTTGCAGCTTCCAAATTTGGTTACTCATTGAGCTCCTACAGTCATGCATGTACAGTGCACAGCATCTATAAAGAAGAGCGGCCCAACTATCTTCTTTCTGCTGCCTCCAAAGCTTATCAAATATAAGCGTGGTGTTCAATGTCTGATATACGCGATCATCGCGCACAACTACCATCATTTATGTGCCTTCATTATGATTCCCTGAGCTTGCGAGCTAAGGGCTGAGCCCTCACATATACGTACCTAGGTACCTCTTGTCATCTGCTGCAAACCTATGGTCACCAACCACACAGGATCATTCACCACGCACCGAGATGTAAAGTTTTGAGTGGCCGGGCGGACCGGATCATCATGAAGGATGTCAGCAGCACGGCAGGCTTGCGTCCGACCAGCTTGAGACGCGTACCACAGGCTACGAGTCAACCACTATATAAAGAGGCATTCCAACTCTGCATCAGAACGTAACAATGTCTCATCCTGAAACAAATCTCCTGGACTCCTTGCCCACTGAACTATCTCAGCAGTTGAAGGCTCTCATAGATCGAGCTTTGCTCGAGTTTATACGGCCGAATTCTGCGTCTCAGTTTGCGCAGGAAGCTCCTGAGTTGACCAAATTCCGTGAGGCCATCGCGCTGAACGATTCGACGGATGATAGGGAACTTTTACGCATCTTTCGAGAATTTGTTCCTACCACAAACTACGAACTTTACCGGCCGTTCATAACAAAGTTTTTTGCAACCCCTTGCAAGGAGGCCGATGTCAAGAACATGTTCGCCCCAGGACTTCCCTACTTCCTCGCCATGTCTAGCATGACATCTGGCAAATCAGTGAAGACATTTCCAAAGTATCTGCCTCCCTCGCACCTGCTGCAACACCCTCTTTATCTGGCGTCTCCCCCGTCAGTGGGAACCACCTTATCGCCGTCTTCTCTGAAGTATCCGCAAATCTTAACAATAGATTGCGAAGACGGTCAGTCCAAGCAGGTGACAGTCTGTTCGTTGAGCATTGGTTTTCTGCGAATGGCAATGAACTGGCACGTCGAGCATGACAACGAGAGGCTCGACTTATGGGGTAAGCCTTTCGCGCCTCTGTCGCTCGTGCATGCTGATTTCCAGCCAATTTTCAGTGCCGGGACAAACAGATCCATATGCGATCTCCTTGGTCAAGAGCTATCGGGCATTCTTCATTTTGAATGCTCTGTTTGCACTGACAGACCGTGGGATGACGACGATCCGGTTCTTCTTCGCCAACGTATTCGTTATTTTTTTGCAGTATATAGAGGATGAGTGGTCTCTACTCATCGACTGCATCGAGAAGGGCATCATCCCGGATGTGGAAGACCTAGGGCATTTGCGAGCACCTTTGGAGGTCGTATTTTTGTTATTTGTTACATTCCACTTGGCTGACAAGGTCTCTCAGGGACTGTTTAAGCCAGATCCTGTTCGTGCTGCCGAACTTCGGGAAATCGGGCCTCCTGGTATTCAGGGTTGGGCAGTCCGCGTATGGCCTGACTTGACAAGGTTTATTGGAATCACCGGAGGGCCTGCTGCTGCCTCCGTTCCCAAGGCATGTCAAGTGTTGAAGGTTTACTGCTCAGCTGACAATTATTTAATACTAGATTACTCATGCCCTCGGACCTTCTGTCTTCACCCAGTCTCCTGGTTATGGTAGCTCAGAGGGCGGCATCGCCATAACATACCACAAAGGTAACCCTAACACTGACTACAAGGTGGTGTTGGTGGATGTGGTCACCGAATTTCTGGATGTGCATTCCAACGAACCCTCAGAGCATGTACTGTCCGTTGTAAGAACCACTCACCACGTCTCACCATTATCTATACTCATCCCTGACGTAGCATGAACTCGTAGCTGGAGGACATTACGAGCCCATCTTGACGACTCGCAATGGCTTGTGGAGATATCGCATGGGTGATGTTGTCACCGTTAAAGGCTTCGCTCCAGATGATGGATTGCCCGTGATCAGTTACCTTCACAGGCGAGAGTGAGTTGCCGCGTCATCGATTTCAGGAGCTGAGCTAACTTCACCCGGTTTGGAAGAGGTGGAATTGTGATGGCATTTGGAACGACATGCACTGAGTCCCAATTGACGACCGCAATCGTCTCTGCCGCTAATCGGTGGATCGGCCAGATCATAGATTTCACGATTGTAGGCGACGACCGAGACACTCCTATCACTTATGGGTATTTAGTAGAAATTAGAGGGGAAATAGGTTCGTGCTTACCCTGAGACTCTTTGACACGATGGGACTGAGGATTGTTGCTTGCAGGAAAGGATGCGAGAATGGCGATACAGCAAACATTTGAAGATCTCATGGCGGCAAACGACGAGTTTCGGACCGCTTTCTGGCAAGGCCGAGCGAGAAAGCCGACCATTCGTCTCTTGGAGAAAGGCACCTTTACAGAATATCGCAGGCAGAAATGCGATAAAACAAGCATCTCGGTATCTCAAGTGAAGGTTCCCGTCGTCCCATCCGACCAAAATTATAGGGAATGGTTCCTGGAAAGAGTTACGATTGAGCTGTAAGGAAGTCTGACATCAAGTTGTCTATACCATCTCATCTTCGACGGGTGGCGCGTCTAAAACGGCCGGCGGGAACGGCGGACTCGTGGGGGTACGCCCTACACCAGGGTATTCGCGCACCCAGTGATGCACTTAGGGACACGGGTATCCATTAGGCTAGATGGTTTTGTCCTCCATAGAGTTTCACTCTTCACAGGTCAATAACTGGATTCAAAGAAAAATATTGTCTATTCATTCAACAGCATCGATATCCCAAACTTTGATCACCAGACCGACCTTGTAGAGAGTATAAATGAAGGTATGTTGAGACCGAAATCGTAGCACTCACTGCATGGATTGCAGACTTGTAATTTTATGGCCCAGACTCTGTTTACCTGATTTCTTTTTAGCCACCCGAGTACCACAGCCACTCACCCCGTTCTGCTTCTCAGGAGCCTGCCAATATTCCATGAAGCTGCATACCACACGAAATCAATGATAGCAAGAATGAAAAGAAAGAATTCGAGTGTGGTCTGTCCCATTTATCTGTGATTTGAATTTGCATGCAGGATATACTCCTGATCGGACTCAGATATATACCCTTCGTGTTCGGTCCTGAAATGCCAGGGTTTGTCTCATCTGCATCACTTTCACCTTCCGAGTTCACACTATCTTTGGAGAACCGAGGTGCCAAAGAATCATGCACTGCAATGTAGTCACGGCCCGGAGGTGGAGACTGAGTTTGACGTCCTGATGTCTTTCCCAAGTTCGCCCGAAGTTTTCCACCTGGAAAACGACTATATAGTTCCTCCCATTGTGGTATGATACTTTTCCGTCAGAAAGATGAGTAGCTCCCGATATTATGTACGGGATCCTATGTCAAGCCCGGAATATCGGCCTCCTACATATTAGTGTTGCTGTGCTTTTTGATTATCACCGTATCTAGATCAGGCATCATATCGTTATCATACCAGGATCCGACGGAATACGGAACACCGAATATGGATCCGGAAGAACGTGGTCGCAAGTTGTCGGTAAAGGCGAACACTCCACATCCGTGACCCGGTGACCGACCGCTACTATAAAGCTTGCTAACACTACTCATCAACAACAAAAAAAAATACCTACAGGCTAAAGTCCACAATACTGCGATATAGAACAGTCATGAGATGACTGTTCTGTATCTCAGTGTACGTGGTTTTCTCTGTCGTAGGCTCATAGCCGCATTGACTTTCTTCCGTTAATTTACCGGCCGGACCGACCCAAACCAGCTCAGGTATAGTCTTTGTGAGTGATAACACTGCTCCGGTACTGACATCTTAGTCTCTTCCAGGGGTTCACTTTCCGTATCTCTAGTATTTTGTTGAAGTAGTCATTGAAAGTAGTTCATGTTAATGCTGAGACATCCAATGGAACGACTTAAGGGTGAATCGGCACGAACGTAATCACTTGTGCGAGGAACGGACAAATTTAAACCAGATTCTGTTACAGCTCAATTACAACTTGCTGCAGGAACCATTCCCTAAATGTAGGGTCGGTGAGGACGACGGGAACCTTCACCTGCGATATCGAGACGTTCGTCTTGTTACACTTCTGTTGGCGATATTCTGCAAAGGTGCCTTTCTCCAAGAGACGAATGGTCGGCTTTCTCGCTCGGCCTTGCCAGAAAGCGGTCCGAAACTCGTCGTTTGCCGCCATGAGATCTTCAAATGTTTGCTGTATCGCCATTCTCGCATCCTTTCCTGCAAGCAACAATCCTCAGTCCCATCGTGTCAAAGAGTCCCAAGGTAAGCACGGACCTAATTCCCCTCCAATTTCTACCAAATACCCATAAGTGATAGGAGTGTCTCGGTCGTCGCCTACAATCGTGAAATCTATGATCTGGCCGATCCACCGATTGGCGGCAGAGACGATCGCGGTCGTCAATTGAGACTCGGTGCATGTCGTTCCGAATGCCATCACAATTCCACCTCTTCCAAGTTGGACAAGGTTAGCTCAGCTCCCGAAATCGATGACGCGGCAACTCACTCTCGCCTGTGGAGATAACTGATAACAGGCAATCCGTCATCTGGAGCGAAGCCTTTAACGGTGACGACATCACCAATGCGATATCTCCACAAGCCATTGCGAGTCGTCAAGACGGGCTCGTAATGCCCTCCAGTTACGAGTTCATGCTACGACAGGTATGAGTATGGACAAAGATGAGAGGTGGTGAATGGTTCTTACAATTGACAGTACACGCTCCGAAGACTCGTTGGAATGCACGTCCAGAAACTCGGTCAACACATCCACAAACATGACCTTGTAGTCAGTGTTAGGATTGGTTTTGTGGTATGGTAGGGCCATGCTACCCTCTGAGCTGCCATAACCAGTAGCCTGCGTGCGGACGGAAGGTCCCAGGACGTGAGCAAGCTTGTGTGCGGTTAGCTGTCTGATGGGTTATAAACCTTCAACACTCGACATGCCTTGGAAACGGCTGTAGCAGCCGGACCTCCAGTAATCCCAAGGAACCTTTCCAAATGAGGCCACACGCGGACTGCCCAACCCTGAATACCAGGAGGCCCGATTTCTCTAAGTTCGGCAGCACGATCAGGATTTGGCTGAAACAGTTTCTGAGAGACCTTGTCAGCCGAGTGGAATGTAACAGATAAGAAAAACACGACCTCCAAGGGGGCTCGCAAATGCCCTAGGTCTTCCACATCCGGGATGATGCCCTTCTCGATGCAGTCGATGAGTAGAGACCACTCATCCTCTATGTACTGCAGAAAAATGACGAATACGTTGGCGAAGAAGAACCGGATCGTCGTCACCCGACGGTCTGCCAGTGCAAATAGAGCATTCAAAACGAAGAATGCTCGATAACTCTTAACCAAGGAGATCGCATATGGATCTGTTTGTCCCGGCACTGAAAATTTGCTGAAAATCAGCATGCACGAGCGACAGAGGCGCGAAGGGCTTACGCCATACGTCGAGCCTCTCATTGTCATGCTCTGCGTCCCAATTCATTGCCATTCGCAGAAAACCGATGCTCAACGAGCAGACTGTCACCTGCTTGGATTGACCGTCTTCGCAATCTATTCTTAAGATTTGCGAATATCTCATGGAAGCTGGTGATAAGGTGGTTCCCTCTGACGGGGGAAGCGCAAGATAAAGAGGGTTTTGCAGCAAGTGCGCGGGAGGTCGATACCTTGGAAACGTCTTTACTGATTTGCCAGATGTCATACTGGACATAGCAAAGAAGTAGGGAAGTCCTGGGGCGAACATGTTCTTAACGTCGGCCTCCTTGCAAGGGGTCGCAAAGAACTTTGCTATGAACGGCCGGTAAGGTTCGTAGTTTGTGGTAGGAACAAATTCTCGAAAGATGCGTAGGAGTTCCCTATCATCCATCGGATCGTTCTGCGTGATAGCTTCATGGAATTTGGTCAACTCGGGAGCATGCTGCACAAATTGAGATGTAAGGTTCGGCCGTATCATCTCGACCAAGGCTTTATCTTCATAATCCTTCAGCTGCTGAGAGAGCTCAGCGGTCAACGATTCTAGTAGATCTGTGTCAGAACGAAACATTGCTGTAGTCTGATGTGAAATTGGAATGGGACTTTATCTAGCATGATAGCTTGATAGATATGGTGCTGACATCTTCCGCGAGCAATCCCTGCGCAGTGGCTCGTGACTCAAGAGTTTGGTTCGTGCTTCTACGTGGCAAGTGGTCATTCTATAATAGGTTCATAGCGGATAACGGGGTGTACCTGAGTATTGCACATGAGTGCATGAAGGGTCTAGCCCTGAGCTCGCAAGCTCAGTGGACGATATGCTGAGTGCACGTACATTGATGACAAGTGCGCGCGACGATCGCAACATACAAATAATGATACAATCATGGTTCAATGAGTGGCGGAGCGCAGCAACCAGGAACAAGTGATCGTTGTGTACTTATCTAAGAACCTTTGCAGGCCATGTCAATGGCACCAGATTAGTGAGGATCTTCTTTATGCATAAAAGTAGAAGGAATACTCTGACAAGGCGGCCTTTCTTTGAAGATGCTGTTACGGCACTCGATGAGCAATCCCATCTGGAAACTTGAAACCGGTCATACGGGCCATTCACGCAACTAGAGCGCCAGAATACGACTTCGTTGTCGCGAGACATACGGATCATTTCAGCTTCAACAGGACTGTCTCAGGAGTGTTGCTAAAACATTTTCCTTGAGAGAGCAGAGGCGCCGCGGAAGCGTTCGGTTTCAGCGGCTGTGATACGATGCAACACGACACTAGGATTTGCTTTCTCCCTGGAAACTATTTCGGATACCAAAAATAGATTTCATCCAGATTACTCGAGAAGTGTTCATCCACCTTGCACCAACATTGGACAAGAGCTTAGAGGCGTGGTCCGCGGCCACTGATACAAACTATTATTTGCACGAGCGGCGGACAGTCACGGTGCACCGGTGAGGTATGTGCTGGCCAGAAGCAGCAAAAAGGATTTTCAGGAGACATAAGAACGTTCAAATTAAGCACTCACAGCTAACTTACACCGCGTGCAAAGCAGAATACGGACGATGGCAGCCCTCCTTTTTTGCTACTCCGTCAAGCTTACGTACGCAAGTAGCGTATTAGTCAGCAAACAATCGAAATCGTTCGTTGTTGAACGACGTTGTAACGTTGATTAATGGTGATCGCTTCACCGTGACGGAGCACTAGGCCAATTCTCTAGCTCTGTCAGTCCCTGGAAATACAGTTCGGATAAAATCCGAGGTTTTTGTGCTGCATATTGCCAAGTATAAACTCCCTGTACCATTTCAGGCTCAGCTTGTTTACAGCCTGAAATTTGAAACTTTGGCTCAGTGTACCACTTCTGCGCTAAACGGTGTTTTTTCTTCATCAATAGACCGACTACGCCTCACTCATAGTTTGTCTAACACATTTCTGGTGACAAAGGATAGCTTGTAAGCACTTGACTGCACGCTCCAGGATTAATTGCGTGATCATATCACTTCCAGCCGTCTCATGAAAGTACTACTCGCTGGAGTGTTCACCTCCGTCTTGTGATGCGTATCACAGCTCAGCCCGTTACATTTCGATCTCAATCGTTGGTCTATGGCTGCGAGCACGAGTTCGTCGTCCGCGTTAGCAACAAACCGGACCACCCATTTCGTTTTATTTGAAACGACAGTGTCCCCGGGTTATGTGCTCAAGCATCCTTTCGCACCTTTGTATCAAGAAGGAACTACGCAGACTTGAAGTACTAGACCCGCCGTTTATACTGTATTGCACCATAGGTTCGGTACACCATTATCCGCGTATACCTCATCTCCGCCGACACGTGTGTCTCACCTTCTCAACAATCATCTAGGGTCATGATGTTCGCGCTGGTGTTGCGTCATTAGGCAACCATTTATTGGCGAACTTGCAATCAGAGGCATCGTGAAGCTATCACAGGGCCGCATGATGTCTTACGAAGGTTGTGGGAAAAGATATTTGTATATGACTGTCTGTTTGCATGGCCGGACACGCTGCATTGACAAAATGAATAGCTTCAGAAATGGAAGCTATCTGCGCAATATTCTTCAGACGGTACCGCAGTGCGCATCTTTCCATAGCCTATCTCCATCAGTCACTGACGCCGTCTGACTTCATCATGGATGAATGGTTCATGAGGGCGTGGACCCGCCGTCTCGTACCAATCCGAGCGATAAATACCCGCGGTTTTGGGGTTCAACCCGAGCGCGTCACTTGTCATTCCTTGCTTGATGACCACGCCGCCCTTGTTCATCTCTTGCTCATCTTCTGCTAATAGCCGACCATGTCAACACTCACCGTTCTTACTTTGCAGTGCCTTTGTCTTGCTAGCGTCGGAGTGTATCTGGTGAAGCAAGTATTCGTCAAGAAGAATCGCGCACCATATCCTCCTGGTCCTCGGGGCCTGCCTCTGGTTGGGAACCTTCGAGACATGCCTCATGTCAAGCCCTGGCTCACATTCACTGAGTGGGGCAAGAAGTATGGTGAAACTTTCCCGTTTTTCCAAAATCATACATTTTAATGTCCTTGTGCGCAGGTGATATTTCACATATCAATGTTCTGGGTATGCACATCATCGTGCTGAACTCCGTCAAAAGTGCGGAGGAAATGCTAGACAAGAAGAGCTCTATATACTCTGACCGTATGGTCGTTCCTATGAGTGGCGAACTGATGGGCTATTCGCAAACTATGGGTTATCTCCGTTACGGTGAACGCTTTCGCTCGTACCGCAAGAATTGCCACCGCATCTTTGGCAATCGCGCTGCCTTGGTTGACTATTACCCCATCGAGGAGATGGAGGCCCACCGATTCCTGAAGCGTGTGCTAGCAAAACCTGATCAACTGCGAGCACACATTCGACAGTATGTATTTTGTAGTACTACTGTTGGCTTGATCTTGAATTTTTATAGCACCGCTGGCGCTGTCATTCTGCGCCTTTGTTATGGTTATGAAATCAAGGAGCATGATGATCCTCTCGTTGACATGGCACAACGCGCTTTAGAACAATTCTGTCGGTACGGCCCCTTTGGTGAATTTATGGTCGACTTCCTGCCATTCTGTAAGAACATAGCATTCTGACGTTCTCTCAACAGCCTAACTATGTTCTAGTGGCAAAGGTCCCAGAGTGGTTCCCTGGTGCTGGCTTCAAACGCCTAGCCCGTGAGTGCCGTGAGATCACCGAAGAGGCGGCTGCTGCACCCTACATTTTTGTAAAAGATCAGATAGTAACTAAGATTTTTGGTTCTCCCGCTACGCCCTATTGATCGAAATCTACAGGCTGCTGGCATTGCCCCGAAATCTTTTGTCTCAGATCTGTTCAAGGACCGTACTTTGACTGCGGAAGAGGATTACGTTGTGAAATGGTCTGCTGGATCTCTATTCAGCGGTGGTTCCGACACGGTTCGTGCAGTTGAAACTATCGTGTTTTTAAGCTAACGCTTGTTTGCTCAGAGTGTTTCTGCGAACTACTCTTTTTTTCTGGCTATGACACTTTTTCCTGATGTGCAGAAGAAGGCTCAGGCTGAAATTGATGCTGTTATTGGCCCTGATCGTCTTCCCTCCTTCGCTGATCATGCCTCCCTTCCCTACATCGAGGCACTTACCAAGGAGGTCCTCCGCTGGAATGCCGTCGTACCTATTGGTATGTGTATCTCGTTCGTCGCAATCTGACTTGACCCACGGTGCGCAATGTCAGTTGAACACAGCGTCACCGAGGACGACATCCACGATGGGTATTACATTCCAAAAGGTTCTTTGATACTCCCTAATATATGGTTTGTACCTTTCTCATTGCATATCCACTGTATTAACGCTTTGAATTGTGACAGGTTCATGCTCAATGATCCGCAGACATATACCAACCCCTCGGAATTCAATCCTGAACGCTTTTTGGCCAAGGATGGAAAAGAGCCTGAGGCAGATCCTCGCAGGGCATGCTTCGGTTTTGGTAGACGGTAAGGATTAAGTCGCTGTTATATTTCCAAGTGAAATGCTAAGGTTCTGTTTCTCAGGCTCTGCCCAGGTATGCACAACTAACAGGGCGCTGACTGACAAGACATTTTTCTGACCTTGGTTGCTTTTGACTGCACAGGTCTGCATCTCGCTGATGCGTCCATCTGGATATGCGCCGCGACGTCACTTGCAGTGTTTGATATTTCCAAGGTTGTCGAAAATGGCGTTGAAATCACCCCTGAAATTGACCCCTCATCTGGGTCGATCAGGTATGTTGCGCATCTTAACATGACCATGGTGCTCTGAACATACGTACTCGCAGCCACCCCAAGCCCTTTAAGTGCTCGATCAAGGCTCGCTCTGAAAAAGCCTTGGCGCTCATCCAAGAAGATATTTACTAAGTATTGCTAACCACTGGTCAAACCAAATAGTTAACGTGTAATCTAGTAGTCAAGTAGGCCGCTATGTACCACCTCGGCGCGAGCCGAAGGCAGCGCGAAAGTTATATAAAACTAAAACACAGCAACACAGTGCCGATTGCAGCCTTGCCACACAAGTGATAAATTTAACCTACGCCATACTGTAAGCGTTTTTTCTCACTGTTAGTGAGCTCGTATGAGAAAACCACGAAATTAAATGATGCCAAAACCACATGCGAGACACATGGCTCTTAGATGTGCAAACCACACGAGCTCGCGAGACCCTCCTCCCCCGTCCTCCTTTACTTTATAGGTGAAACAAATTTCCTGAGGTAAGTATACATGCTTATATTTAGCAGGAGCAAAATTAGATCCATCTCAATTGCCACAGCTACAATGCCAAGAACTCATAGGTTCACTAATGGGTGGGTGCCCTTAGTGTCTATGAAAATAAGACAGGCAACATAAAGTGCACAATACAGGCATCTCAAAAATACCCTTGATCCCTCCAAAGTCCACCTGGACCACACCTGACCCCATCAACCTCTGGCAAAATGTCGAAGCTCATTGAAATCACTACACCTCAGTGAAAGTTTAAAGCCCATGGAGATGGCATAAGGGCAGTCGCAGTGTTCCCTGATGGACAATGGATGGTTACAGGATCATATGATAGGACACTCTGTCTGTGGGACTTGAAGACAGGTGTTATGTTGAAGAAGATGGAGGGTAGTGATGTCTCAGCTCCAAGCTGCATTTTTCAGAAAATGAGCATAACATGCTGAATAAAATTTCTAAATTCATGAAAATATTTATGGACATAGATTGAGCCCAAAGCTGGGAGGCATCTAAGAGGAATTTGTACTGTGATGCATCATTGTCTTGCTATGAAGCAGCTCAGCAAATAGCTCAAAATATAAGCCATTTGCTGAGCTGCTTCATAGCAAGACAATGATGCATCACAGTACAAATTCCTCTTAGATGCCTCCCAGCTTTGGGCTCAATCTATGTCCATAAATATTTTCATGAATTTAGAAATTTTATTCAGCATGTTATGCTCATTTTCTGAAAAATGCAGCTTGGAGCTGAGACATCACTAATGGAGGGGCATCACAGTGGGGTGTAGGGATTGGTGGTATCATGAGATGGGTGATTGATACCAAGTGGTGATTCTAATGGAGAGGTCATTATCTGGCATGGAGAAACTGGTGAGTCACTCACCCAAATGATTGAAGCCCACTCCAATTGGATCTCCTCACTAGATTTTTCTCCTGGTGGATCAGTGCTGGCCACTGGTTCATGTGACGGGATGATGAAGTTGTGGAACACCCATCAGTAAACTGGTGAAACTAAGATATGACTATATATTGCAGTTGTTTCCCAAGGGCAATACTTCTTTCCTGTACATTACAATATAAAGCAATATAATCAGGCCAGGCCCAGAGGTATATATTACTTTACATCACTTTATATTACTTTATATTGTTATATAATGTTATATCTAGGAAAGAGCATTTTAGCTAGGAATATCTGAGTCTCACCAGTTGACTGATGCCAAAACCTGGCAGTTGTAAGGAAATAGTAGTAGTGAAGTCCGTTGCATACAGTATTCGCCATCTGGAGAACTTCTTGCCATCACAGCAAAAGACATTATCCACATCTATAATTCAGGCATGAGAGAATGTACTGCATCCTTCAAGGCTCACAAAATCCAACTTGTCACTTGCATGGACACCCAATGGCACATGCCTTCTCACAGGTGGCAGTAGTTCTGATCCCACCATATGCAAATGGGATACAACAACCTGGCAGCAGGTCAGTCATCCCTTGATGGGCCATTCTAGCCAAATCAATGCCATTGCCATTAATCCTGCAGGAAAACTCATTGCATCTGCATCTCATGACAATCATGTTTGTCTCTGGCAGCTCTCTGATTGACAAACCATTGCTACCTTCAAGCATATATCCTTCATGAGTTGCATCACTTTCTCAGTGGATGGTAGTCACATCCTTAGTGGAGGTGGTGATTGGATGATCTTGGAGTGGGTAGTACCTCAGGGTATTAATCCGAAGGCATGTTTTTGTCTTTGACATATATACCGCTATTCAACAAGCATGTTTCATACAGATCCTAGCCATTACAACAGCCCATGATGCATGCATAGATGGGCACCTGTCTACCGCTGAAGAACTGCTTATGCGAGATATCAATACTGATGCTGACAACCATACTTCCTACACCCATCACTCATTTGTGATGGCCTGACAACACAACTGGGACTGCACCCTTCAGGATGCAATCAAGGTGAGTTATATGCACTGATCATGCCCCCCTTACAATAGGCTAACTCAACAGTGACATAGTCCATCAGCATCCAGCCCTCATTAACAGGCTACATCTCCAACAGTATTGCCCTCTGTGGAGAAGGTCATGTCCCGAATGCAAGGGCAGCATTTGATATTGCATCAATGTACACAGACCAGGACTCACAAGTTCTCCATTTCTTGCTCTTGATCAAAGTATGTTACATTTACCTCCTCATACTTTCTACTTCATGGTATATTCCAGGCCATTGCCCTTTTCAATACAGACCAACATGACAAAGCAAACCTACTCCTTAAAGACCTCGCTGCTGGCTGTCCAAATGCTGATACTCTCCATCAGGAAAGACCTCCTGGCCAAAATTTCGATAATCTTTGATAAAGTCCAATAATTATGTCTAATTAGCAGCCTTAGGAGAATCAGGAAAATTATGTAGTTTAGAAGGACTTTCTTACCCCCTTGTAAATTTTGCATAGTTATCAAGAATTAGCTGATACTAGACACAATTATTGTGAATTGCAGAACATGTATTTCAAACTTTGCATTGCAAATCACCCACAATAGTCAGATGATGTTACAAGAAAAAACAACTGATATTCGATAAAAGCCATGCATGACAAGAGATAGGTGATGTGTTGAAACAGATTAGTGATGTGGTAGGAAGTAGATATGAAAAGCTTACTGTCAAGCGGAAGCTCAATCGTTAGACGGACCTGATTGAGGACAATGCTAAGTGCCTGACATAGAACATATCAGTCTCCCATCCAGAGTTGAGTCTACATGCACAACATACCTAAATAGTGTTACAAGTGTGAACATATGTGGATAAGCATAAGCTAATAAAGCTACATTAGTGAAATGCACAAGTGGATTTATAGAAAAGATGTATGGTGACCCCTCGAAGGAGGATTGACACACTGCGAAAGGCGGACAACAACTTGGATCAGTGTAGCTCTGGCTGGAACAAGGAGCAACACACACACTTCCTGCAAATGGCAGGACAAATGTTGAATAGAACTTTTAAAAAAAACCTAAGACATACCTAGCAGCTTGGTGATTGAGGCTGATGATGTTAAACATTGAGGAATGAGGGATTGACATTGGAAGTTCCAAAACTTTTCAAACCAAAGTCATGCAAGCCAAACAAATACATGCAAATGGTTTGATATCAACCAAAAAGTCATGTGAGTGAAACAAATATGTGCAAATGATGAACTTCAATGAAATTTGTGTCATTCCTGCTCTCTGAATGCGTCATTCCTGCTCTCATGTGTCATTCCTGCTCTCATGTGTCATCCATATTCATCTGAGCCATGTCAGCAGTTGCTGACATGTGCTGGGCATTTGCACATGACATTTGTGGTGTTGGGAATGGTGTGATGACACTCACCCACATTAGAAGGTTGCCCCTTCTGAATCTAACATATGCATGTCTGAACTTGGTACAGTAGCACTCCTTTAGAGTCAAAATTTACCACTGCAACCCTCACCCATGCACTTCAATCCAGTGTTCCCTTACTACTCATGCATCTCCCTCCACCTCTGCCAATCTCTTCAGATTCATCTGTCTACTTAAACCATGGCTTTATTGAAGCATTGTGCGGAGTGCCTATCTTCTGCCAAATTTTGGTGCCATCATTCCATGAGAGTGGTCAAGTGATACAATTCTAGATGGCTATGACACTTTTTGGTTGGACTCATATCTAGATAGATACATTTTCTGTATCTTCAAATAAGTCTCGATAATTCCATTGTACATTATTGTCTTTTAGCCACTTTATTCCTAAAACTTGAAATTAGATAGAATTATTATCAGAATAACATCATTTAGATCAATTTATTAAAATTTTTGCCTGGGAGGGTTTTCCTGATGTTGCATGTTGCATTGTGCAAGTAAGTATCATCCATAGGTCATTAACACTAATTTTTTCAACTTGACTCACATGTTAGGCATATATGTGTCTTCAACTTGGAATCAAGATGTTGGATGGTGCATGTTATGAAGAAGCTGCTGACCATTTCACTGCTGTTCTCAACTCCAGTGCTCTCTCATGGAGTTCACCCATTCATCTTATGTATGAGGACTTGGTAGTGGTATGTGAATTCAGATCTGACATTCTTCTCATAACTGAGTCCCTTGTCCAGCTATTTGGCTGGGATCTCAAATCATTGTGGCTTACTGCATACCAGAAACAGTGCCAGGCTTTCCTTTACACAGGCAGAGTTGATGAAGCACTCGAATCACACAAATTTATGATGAACAACGTTGACAAAACAACAAAGGCCAGCTGCCTTGACTAGTCTGCTGGCAAGTCTTCAGTGTTATCACCGGAGGTTATAGTCCTCACCCACATTTCACTCAGCTTTCAAGCATACCAGCACCCTCTTTCTTACCAACGGAGATACTGCCCTTACTGCAAGCAACTATGACAGGGCTATTGACCTCTACTCTGCAGTGATTGACTTGAAGTCTGCATCTTATGCCATCTTTGTAAAGTGCAGTAAGGCAAGGTGGAAGCACTTCTTGATGTGCAGAAGGTGCAATCATGTTTATCGTTCTTAACCCATACTTATCATGGTAACACCTAGGTCACTGAACTCAACTCTTTATCTCATATGGGATACAGTTTGAAGTATGCAGCACTTCATGGTGCACAACACTATGATGAAGCAATGCAGGTATTTGAAGTCATGCTCTCAAAATTAGATAATGCTTCTGACAATGAGACACAAAGTAAGCCTCAGAGCTTGTGCATTGACACCCCTTGACTATTTCTGTAGAGCTGTGCCAGCAGTATCTCAGTCCATCCCAAGTAGACTGTGCTATTCAAAAGATCATTGATGATCAACTTGACAATGCTCCGCTGCATGTAATTAACACTACCAATGGTCTCTTATGTGATTGAGAGACACAGATACTCACCTTCAAAATGAGCATAGAATATAAGGAGCTTGTATTGTCAACAAATGCACATTGAGATGTCCAGATGAAGCACATCAAAGAAGTGGTGATGACATACTTCCAATATGTCATGCTATTGCACAGATGGAAAGGCAATGAGCTGCTGCTGCAGGATATCCAGGGCAAGGACATCTATAACTTAAATCCAGTTGGTGGCATCAAAAAGTTGCAGTCCTTCTGCTAAACTGTCCATGATTTTGGGTGTCACTGGGCATGGAGTGATACATGCTGTGTTGACAAGAGCAACAGTGTTGAGCTTCAAGAATTGGTCAACTCTATGTTTGTCTGGTATCATCACTCCATGCTTACAGTCATATACCTCTCAGATGTTCCACCTTCATCAAAGCCTGGTGTGCTGAAACAGAGTGCTTGGAATATCTGCAGATGGATGATTCAAGAATTCCTTGCCTCCAATGCCATTCTATTTTACCAGCAGGATTGGACTCCTTATCTTGGTGATTGCACTTCCAACCACAAGGATTCCATCACAATCATGCAGGAGTTGGAGGATGTGACAGGGATAGATTGATGAGCTGTCATGGCCTTCTGTCCTGGAATGAGAGATGTTTGAGAGAAACTTCAGTGGGCATCAACATGTGTTACCACATTCCAAGAAGACATTGCATACTCATTATCTGGCATCTTTGGTGTCCACATACATGTTGATTATGGCAAGAAGAAGCAGAATGCACTTGGATGGCTCCTGCAGGAAATTATAGCTCAGTCTGGCAATATTACTGCCCTGGACTGGGTCAGAAAGTCATCTGAATTCAATAGCTGTTTACCAGCCAACATCACTTCATATGAAGCTCCACCATGCAAACTGCCATCTCTATCTGAAGATAAGATTCAGTCATTGGTCTCCTCACTGCAAAGTGTTGTGGCTCTACAGTTGGTTTTGGAATTATACCAAACCCTTGACTCCCTGAGCACTCCCCATTTCATGCACCATCAGTTGCATTTGCCTTGCATTGTATTCTTAGTCACAGAAGTCAAGCGGAGGCCAGTTCATGACCAGGATATATATACATATGAACTCAAGTCAGATGGACTTTGCAATCTGCAGGTCACCACAGAAGACAAGCTCACCCCTTTCTCACCGGCAAGGCTGCTGCCCACCTGGCAGACAATATTGCTTGTTCATCCTTAAGGTCGCCATCTCCTCAGGCTGCATGACACTGTGGACAACACACAGAGCGTAGAAAACTGGTTTGTCTCCGAATCTTCATTGTATAATCCACCCACTGCACAAACTGGGCTGATTAATTTAGATTGCAACTTGTGAGTGTTGTGATTGATTATTTACCTTGGACAGCCCTTTGGTGCATTTTTGTTAGCACAACAGCATGAAGGAGAATATAAGAGGATCACATCAAATGATGATATCATTGCACAGGTTAAAGACATCACTTCCATTAGCTACTTAATGAACATCAAGACACTAGAGGTACTGTAGCTACATCAGTACATTACTTACAGCTATTTTCATATTGATAGACCAGAATTTCGAAAATTCATTCAGCTGCTTTTGTTTGTTATTGGAGCTGCACCAAATAGAGGCACTTGCTACTAAGCTACTTTTGTCTGACTCAGTTTCTTGAGGAGTACTAGTGCAACAACTGCAGGCCATCATCATCATGAACAGAAACCATCAATGTATACCAGATGCTGCGAAACAGCAGTGGGTCATCATGTCCACACACAGCAAGACATCAAAGGCCACAGCACAAGTGATGGGATGCAGTCATTGAACAGTCAATGGTTGATCGCATTCTTTGGTTCTCACCACAACTCACAGGCTCTGTTGTTTGAAAACCTCTGGAAAGTGGTCATCCTTGTGTGCTTACAGCACAGGACATTGCAGTAAGTGAAAGTACAGAGATAGTGTACAATTACAGATACTACTACTTGATAATGACAATACACCACACAAGTATTGTGAGTAATGCAAGACAGTTATGTGAAGCTAGACACAAATACGAATCTCAGTGTTTGTTGAAACTCCAATCAACAAATGTTGTACCTAGACACAAAGGTATGACTACTCTAATGTTAGACCTAGAGTTAAATGTTACAAAAATACTAACACCTCTCACTGCTCATTGAAACTGAGATGCTCAGATGTGGGTACCTGGACTAATAATGTGAGTGTCCCAGGTACAGTCATATATGCTAAAATAAACTAAAAGATGGACAGTGCATGACTTGACCATGATACGTCTCTCTTGTTCTCCATTTGGAAACACTCGCACTTGGTGTCCTTTCCACTGGCTCTATTCTTTAGCCAGTTGCTCCCTCTTCCCCTGAGCTCTGTCTCCTTTGGGCTTATCTCCTTCATATTCATCAGATCCCAACAACAAGCCCCATGAGTTAGAGACTTACAAAAGTAGCTAGTATGGAGTGCCTCTATTTGGTGTGGCCCCAACAACAAACACAAGTGGCTGAATGAATTTTTGAATTGATATGAACATAAACACTTCGAGCAACACTGTCACATGGAGCAAGGCCATTTGTATTGTGGGAAATATAGATGGATCAAATATTCTCAATGCAAACTACAAAATTGAATGGTTTGTTGTCCAGCAATGTGCCTGGCCAGTACCCTATTGTGTTAATCACACATGGCATGAATAATGCTCCATAACATTAAGGAATTGGATAAAGTGTGTTGTTAATCCTTCGGTTTTGTACTGGTTCGCATTCAGATGCCAGCAGGATCCCGCCTGACCTAATGTGTTAATAACAAATCGCCCACCAAGTTGCCACAGTACAGTTGTGGTCCCATACCAATCCAAGTGATAAATCAAGAAAGCGATATAAGATGTTCTTCCAGTTTACACATTCAACCCAGGCACTTCACATAGCATCTCTTGCTCATCTTCTGCCAATAGTCATCTATGTTGATGCTCGCTGTTCTTATTTTGCAGTACCTTTGTCTTGCTAGCATTGGAGTGTATCTGGTGAGGCAGATATTTATCAAGAAGGATCCTGCACCATATCCACCTGGTCCTCAAGTCCTGCCTCTAGTTGGGAACCTTCATGACATACCTCATGACAAGTCCTGGCTTACCTTCACTGACTGGGGCAAGAAGTATGTTAAAAGCTTCTCGTTTTTCCAAGACCATGCATGTAATGGTCTTGCATGCAGGTGATACTTCACATATCAATGTCCTTGGTATGCACATTGTTGTGCTGAACTCTGTCAAAAGTGCGGTGGAATTTCTGGACAAGAAGAGCTCTATATATTCTGACCATCCAGTTGTTCCTATGACTGGTGAACTAATGGGCTATGGGCAAACTTTGGCTTATCTTCATTATGGCAAACACTTTTGCCTGTTCTGCAAGAATTGTCACTGCATCTTTGGCAGTTGCACTGCCTTGGTTGACTACCACCCCATTGAGGAGATAGAGGCCCACCGATTCCTGAAGTGTGTATTAGTAAAACCCAACCAACTACAAGCATACATTCGACTGTGTGTATTTTGTAGCACTACTGTTGGCTTGATCTTGAATTTTAATAGCACTGCTGCTGCTGTCATTCTGTGCCTTTGTTATGGATATGAAGTCAAGGAGGATGACAATCCTCTCATTGACATTGCAAAATGCACTTTAGACCAGCTCTTGTGGTACAGCATCACTGGTGAATTTATGGTTGACTTCCTGCCATTCCATAAGAATATAACATTTTGATGTTTTCTCTCAATAGCCTAACCGTATTCTAGTGGCAAAGGTCCCAGAGTGGTTCCCTGGTGCTGGCTTCAAACACATAGCTCATGAGTGCCATAAGAACACCAAAGAAATGGCTGCTGCGCCCTATAAGTTTGTCAAAGACCAAGTGGTGACTGAGATTTGTAGTTTTCCCATTATGTGCTATTTCAATTTATACAGGCTGCTGGCATTGCTCCAAAGTCATTTGCCTCAGATCTGTTAAAAGACCATACTTTGAGCCTGGAAGAAAATTATATTATGAAGTGGTCTGCTGTATTCCTATTCAGCAGTGGTGCTAACACAGTTTGTCCATTTGAAACTATCATATTTATGGATTAACGCTTGTTTCTCAGACTGTTTCTGCGATCTACTCATTTTTCCTGGATATGACACTTTTCCCTGCGCCGATTGTGCCTCCCTCCCCTATGTCGAGGCACTTATGTACCAAGGAGGTCCTCCACTAGAATATCATCATATCTAGTAGTATGTGTATCTCACTTGTCACGGTCTTTAGTTGACCAACAGTGTTTGATGTCAGTTGATCACAGCACTACTCAGGATGACATCTACGATGGGTATTACATTCCAAAAGGCTCCTTGATAATCATTAATGTATGGTTGGTACTTTCCTTGTTCTGTATCTGGTATATTGACACTTTAGATTGTGACAGGTCCATGCTCAATGATCTGCAGACACATGCCAATCCCTCAGAATTCAATCCTGAGCACTTTTTGGCCAAGGATGGAAAAAGCCTGAGAGAGATCCTTGCATGGTGTGCTTCAGTTTTGGCAGATGGTAGGGATTGAATCACTGTTTATTTTGAATGAATGCTAAGGTTTATTGAAGATATGAACTAAATAAGAGTATTAGCTAGGTAGATAGAATGTTAATGAAAGTGTCTCACCTCAGTTGGCTATACAAGCAACTGAGGTGCATCGAGTAGAAAGACTGCAAATAAACTAACTTGATTATGTAAGTAAATAAGTCATGTGTGAGGATACTTGTTATCATCATTTGTAACTTCCAACACTCCTTCTCAAACGACAACTCTAACTCCTAGCTCATGTGTGAAATGCTTCGCCTTAACACTCGGAAGGGCCTTTGTTAGCGTATCAGTGACCATATTCTCTGTGGGACAGTACAATAATTTGATTGAGCCGTTCTCAATGCAGAAGCAGATGTAATGATAGTGGATGTTGATATGTTTGGTGTGTGCATAATAACTTCTGTCTTTTGTTATTGTGATGGCTGACTGATTGTCACTATATAGCATTGTAGGGTGCTGTAATGGCAGGAAGGCCTCTCCAATGAAACAACGGAGCCATTGGACCTCTTTTGCTGTGTGAGTGGCCACCATGAACTCTGACTCTGCCATTGAGAGTGTCACTAACTCCTGCTTTCTCGAACCCCACAGTATTGTGCCACCATCAACCAAAAATGCAAATCCCATTATTGCATGCCTGTGGTGTTGACTAGTGCCACCAGCATCTGTGTATGCCACCAAGCCAGTGCTGCTTGTGCCAAAGGTAAGTCCTAATTTTCTTGTTTCAAACAGATAGCAGTATACTCTTTTAGCTCCTTCCCAGTGAGTCCATCCTGGACTATCAGTGAACTGTGTGAGTGTCGACACTGCAAATGCAATGTCTGACCAAGTTCCAATGGCAAGATACATCAGTGATCCAAGCGCTGAATGGAACAGGACTTGTTTCATTTTGGCGATCTGTGCCGTTGTGGTAGGGGATTGGTCCTTTGTGTACTGAATGCTTGGATCCATAGGTACTGCTGCAGGTTTTGTATCTATGAAATTGTATTTCATGATGATAGCATCTACAAAGGACTCTTGAGACAATGAGATGGTATGTGCTTCATGATTGCAAGTGACTTTCATGCCGAGTAACCAGCTGATAGGTCCTAGGTCTGTTATTTTAAATTGTGATGCAATTTCAACCTTGAACAATTTGATTAGCTCTTTTGAGCTGCCAGTTATTGTGCAGTTGTTGATGTGCACTGCAAGGATGAGTAGGTCTTCTCCTATGTGCACTGCGAACACTCCCCAGTCGCTTTCCATCCAGTTAAAGCCTAGCTTGGTGAGCTCTGCACATAGACACTTGTACCATTTTAATGCTCCTTGTTTAGATCCCTACAATGTGACTCAGAGCCTTGTGACTTTGTCCTTGTCTCCCAAGTCTGCTCCTGGGGGCAGCTCCATATAGATCTCTTCATTGTCATTGAGCTTTCCATTCAAGAATGCACTGTGGAAATCAAATACATTAATATCCCAGTCTTGGCATGTAGCGATTGCGAGAATCAGTCTCAGTGATGCAAGATGGGCTACAGGTGCATAGGTTTTATAATAATTAATGCCATATACTTGTGTGAAGCCTTGTGCTACCAGCCAGGCCTTATACTTATCGATTTCTCCTTCAGCATTTCTTTTAATCTTGAAAACCCACTTGCTGCTGACAATGTCCCAGGTGTGTGCTTCATTGAGACTCTTTAGCTCTGCATTGACGGCTTCTTTCCATCTTGGCCAATCAGCTCATGTCTTCGCATCTTCTATGGTGCTTAGTTCCAGGCCCTTGACTTTGCATATTCCTATGAACATTATGTATGCAGTAAGTTCTTCTTTGAATTCCAATCCTCTTTTTAACCTTTCTCCAGATGCTCCCATGCTCCTGCTGCTTTCCTCTCTCTCTTCATCTACCTTCTGCATCCCTCTAGGAATGACTGGATCCCCTCCTCTATCATCGTGAGTACCTTCACTACTGTGCAACATGCATATATATGCTGACTCAGTCTGCTGACAAGTAGACCTTCTAGGAGCAGTTGATTGTTGTTCAAAATTTGGACCTAGTGGATCATTTGGGGGTGGATTGGTGGTCTGGTGAGTGTTTCCTTGAGTCGGTTGGTTGGTCACTTGCTGATTGGTCTTTGTAGTTTCACTCTCCTTCTTAATCAGCAAGGATGGTGGAGGTGCTGGGCCCTCCTTCAATTGTCTCTCAAATGAGACATTTCATTCGACTCCAATGGTCTGGCAATCTGGGAAATACACTCTATGTGCTCCCATTTCAGCATCAAACCCAATCCAATGACCTTCACATGCTCACATGTCTAATTTTGTGCTGGTTGGGTCATGCACCCATACCTTAATGCCCCATACTGGTAGGTCTTTCATATTTGGCTTCTTCCCATAGAGTATCTCATAAGGTATCTTGCCCTCTAATGCTCATGTCACTGACCAGTTCTTCATATAGACTACATGCTTAGCTGCTTTGCCCCATATGTTCTTCAGCAGTCTGCTTCCATGCAGGGTTGCACAGATGTGTTCGACTAGTGTCTGGTTTAGCTGTTTGGCAACACCATTGTGTTGTGGTGTATTGTGTGTGGTGAGTTTTCATTTAGTGCCTTTCTTGTTAAGATGCTGGCTGCACCCCTAGCTGTAGTATTAGACCTAGTAAAGTGGTAACTACCAGCTTTCCAATTGACATTCTTCATGGTGATTACCAGTTGCACACTTTGACCTAATCTATGGCTCTTGCCACCCTGCCACCCACTGCTGGTTCATGCCAGTAAATAATATTACCATAGGTATCCACATTAAAAATCATATTTAAATGTAGGTTTGACATAAAAATTTAATTCATGATGACTAATTAAACAAATATGATATGGTATGATAAAAATAGTAGACAAAAGCCCCTAGATGCCTACCCCTTTTCATCATCAAAATTGACCTCATCCTCAACAAAACATTCAGTCAACTTATCTGCAGCAGCTGTGATGTCCATGTCAGCTCTAGTGCCTCAGAGAAATGTGAAACAAGCCAATAGCGCACACTGAACTGCAGCCTGTGGACATATGCGATGGCACCAGCCATAATCTGCATGTCCTGGTGTGACAGATTAGTGACAGATTGCCACTGTTGTGCACACCATGCAAGAAATTGTCATGTTTGCCGCATTTCCTCCTTGAGGAGTAAAACCTCTTCATTCCACCATTGTGCATGTGCACAAGACTTGGCCTATTCTATGTACATGCAACACTATAGTTAAGGTCAGGACAGTGAGTCAATACATATATTAGTGCACTCACCATCATTCAGACCCACATCACTTTCATCATCCTGAACTCCCAAAGCAGACCAAATTTATGATATCATCTGATACCCTTGCCCTAATCCATGAGATGCATCTTGCTCAGACCTTGTCCTTCCATGCATTCCAGTGGTACTCCTCACACCTAACACCATGTCAATAGGTGCCACAATGTCCTTTGCCTCTAAACATCGAAATTCCTTGTCCAGCTCACTGATCCCAACCAGTTCTAGCAATGCTGACTGAGTGACATGGTACTTTTCAGTGACAGCATTGATTTTTCTGTTGAACCAAGTGAGAAAGGAACTTGCACGAGTGTTGGCTTTTTGTCTGCATAAATCAAGATTGTGGTGTTTGATAAAACAGGATCTGGTATGTAGTTGCCTGCACAACTTATCAAGTGAATTGTAACACTGTCCCTTGCGCAACTCAGCCTTGATGTGAGCAATATTGTTTGTGCATATTACTTCTCAATCACTTGGAGGGAGTGTTGATGGTAGCCAGAGTGATTCATCCTTGATGTTGTCAGACAAATTCATGTCTTGCTCTTCAATCCAGTTTTCGACACCTACCATATATACCCACTGTATGACATGGAAGCAGGCTATCTGTCATTGTAGCATGACCTGATGTTGGTGAAGTTTGGCATGCCCATTTGCACTGAGAGATCTTGTGAGATCCAATTTGATTCATCGCCTGGCAATGATTAGAAGAGCATCTCAGAATATTGCAGAAGTAGAACTTACTGAGCATCTTCCAGAACCAGGCCCATGTTGATGAAGGAACTAGGAGTCATTTTATGCAGAAGTTGATGCCCATTACTAATAGCAATCTTCTTATTGTCTGCAAGATTAGCATGTACTTGTGCTTCTGAAAGGCCTGTTGAATCATAGTCAGCTTTAATTAAAAATTTAAAACTATAGATAGACATTACTAATTTTGCTGTGCACATATGGATTTGGACTTGATTTGTCGCATTCCCAAGCCTAAATCATCACAGTCCATTCTCCTTGATGTGCATCATCGATCACTGAATTGAAGTCATGCAAAAAGGATTGGTAATGTCTGTGTTCCTTGACAGCATTTAGCAATTTTCTCTGTAGTGAGAGTCCTGTAAATTGAATGAGTCATTGTATTGGCAGGAACAGACCAAAAAAATTATACCTAGTCCAGCATACTTGCACCAGTTGTGATGTCCAAAATGATCATTGAGGACATCATGTCAATAACCAGCACCCATTTCCTTCATGCTGTTTGCAACATGGTTTATCTCTGCCCAATTGCATTTGATTCCCTCACCATCAGTCCATCCTATGCCTGGCATGAGGTTCAAGGAATGTGGAATTGCACATTTTTCTTTGTGTGCAGGGCAGTGGAACTTATGGATTCCAAATATAAATGCCGCGAGGGTGACAGTTGCCAGCATCTGAAGGTGTTCTGGAAGCCCATTCATTCTCTTCATGAGATTGAGCTTCCACTGGCAAGCGATATCATAAGATATGACAACAGAGAGAAGGAGGAGAGGCATGATGGATGAGAAGAAGATGAAATCCATATTAGCATATCTAAGTTCATTGTTAGACAGTTAAATATACATAGTATAAACAAAAATACTCTTCGCCCTTTTGAAGGTCTCCAACTCCTTGAGGTTGAACATATTCATGGTGTGTGCAAAGACATAAGCCAATGCCAGTCACTCATAACCCATTTGAGTACTTGGATTCAGTGTGCACCAATGTCTTGAACCCTGAACAAGTGCTAATCTAATGGGTTGGTCTTCTCTGAGTGTGTGCAACATGAGTGGAAATTTAAACAAACCTACATCAGCTTGGCTTGCATTCCTGAGTACATGTTCTGTGTAAGATTTGTCAGGAACAAAGTATGCCAGGCCTGTGTGTAGCCCAGGATCAGCCATGCTAGAAGATTGATTCCTGTTCTTGAGGCAGAAGTTGGCATACATAGTGATAATCAAATAGTAAAGAAATCTATGAAGAAGGGGACACTTAATGAATGCAGCGGATAAAAAAAAAGCCTACTTCATTGATCCCTCCACTTTGTCCCAGTCCTCCAGCAGGTTTACAGCAGGTTGCAGACAAGCAGGACACTTGGTGGTTAATGCACCAGGCTCAGTCTCATGAATACCACCAGTTATATTACCATGGCCAGCTTGCTTCATTAATTTGATATGGTGAAATTGACAAACCATTCTCATAAATTTTTTATACCAAGACTGTGACTGTGGTCAACATTTGCGAGGCATAGGCCGTGTGATAACATACCTTAGGTACATTTAAACCTGTGTTGTCAGTGAGTCGTTTGAGACTAGCGTAGAACTCATAGCCAGATACTTTGCTTGACTATGTCAAGATGAGGAATAACTCCAGAACCTGTCTTGTACAGGCACTCTGAGGAAAATGTAGTGTAGCCAGATACCATTCGCAATGTAACAATTGCTGGCAATGAGAAATTCGCTGATGGCACCCACAGAAATTAATGTTTACTTGGTGGATTGCATTAGTGTGAATCATGACAAAAGAAACATGTCCTCTTTGCGGATGCAAACATGGCATTCCTTCATGTCCTAGTTGAACCCTAGGACCCATGTCAACCAAGGAATTATGCTCAAAATGAGTCCCATTCCATTTCTATGCATCATCAAAAAAACTGGAAATACAATCTGAACTCTGAACACTCACATTGATTATATGTAAAGGATGATGTGCATGCTTTAACAAACAACAAGACTTGCATGAGATTTCTGGTCCATAGCAATCTTCACAATGATACAGGCATTCTTGTACAATGTTATTATCGATATCACTGCATGAACATGGTGTTGTTGTTAAGCTACCATGGCCCTCCAGATGTAGCTCTTTGAGAAAATATTCTTCACAGAATCTGACACACTTGTTGACACCCATCCATTCATGCAAAGGTGCATCCTATAAAGAGTCAAGTATGTGAAGCGAAAATTTGTTGAAATCTCACCAAGTTTGCATAGTGTTTTGCTGGTCCCTTAACCACCATAACAGGTTGGGGCTCAATCTTGTCATCAAATACAAAGTCATCACCAAGGGTTGGCTCCCAATTATCCATTTGCAGGGGCTCAACTTGGTTTTCCAGCATATCACCCACCTTGAATTTTGTTGGGGAGCAAGGTATGATGATTTGCCTGCAACCACCAGCTGACACTGCTATCATCCTGGCATAAGCTGTTGTCGCATGGTCGTCTGAGTTGGATTCATCATGGTACACCACATATTTTCTTTTCCTTGACATGAGTAAGGCTCATTTGAGGGAAATAATACTAGAGCTTACCAGTAGACACCTGCTCCCACAAGCAAGTTCCCCCCTCCCTTGAGTTGTAGTGCTTCAAGAAAGAAGCCTGTATGAAAGAGGGTATCCAACAATCATTTTGGTAGATAGGTAAATATATCAAGACATACCTGGTTGATTCATCGCTCATTTGGCTCCTTGCATATATGCACCAAAGTCACATTAAGCCCTGTTGAAATATTTTAAAGCCCATAATCAAATAGTTGAACTTGAACCAAACCAAATCAACCCTCAGACATGTCCACCACTACTACACCTCCACCCTCACCTGACATGTCCACCACACATACACCTCCACCCTCGCCTGACAGCAATACTCCACACAATGTCAGGAATGTCTTCCAGTGTGGACACACAGAAGTTGCACTTCAAAGCATCTGTGGTCTGTGTGGTAGTCAAGTAGCTCAAATTTGCATGCCTGCCTGCTGTAGTGAGATTGATTATCATTGACAGAATCCAGCACTCACCCACTTGTTAGTCAAGCTTGTAGCAATCACCATTGTAGAGTTATTGGTTAGTGATCTGACGAAGAATCAATTTTTACACACCATGATCCATGAAGTCATTGTGGAAGAAGCAGAGCAGGACTACAACACATGACTTCAAGCATATGAGGCAGCTGTGGCCACAGCTTCAAGTAATGCAGCTCCTACTGAAGGCACTGACACCATGACAGATATCAGTTCTGAGTGATTATATACATTCAATCTTCTTAAATATGTTGGAATGATGGTTGAATATTCTGTTTTTCAAGTTCAGTGTTTATTCAGCCTGGAGACTTGAAACATGGAGTTAGTAGTAGCTTATGCTTTGCCATGTATATTGTGTTTACATAATGAATATTGTCTATGGTGTCATGTGACATTTTGTCAGTGCTCATTCAACAGAAATTAGAGAATAATAAATCTTTGTTATATGACAGTGCTTGAGATCAGTATGAGTATGTGATTGATTTGCAATGAGCTCCAACATGTTGCAAATGTTTAATGCAATGAACAGACTTACCAGGTAGTTGTTGTTTACATAATCTCATGTGTTCAAGTGGTCACAGTGATACTATGCATGACATATGTTTAATGTTAACTCAGCATTCATGAAAACGAACAAAATGAATGTTATCTGTCATGTACCTTCTTTATCTGAAACTGGACAGTGCTTTGGATCTGTAAAAGTGTGTGGTTGATTCAAGATTAACTCCATGATCATGATTGCCAGTGTACATCACGCAACGAATATACTATGATTCAATGATCTCAGTCTCACATTGAAGTTAGCAGTTGTGCCAACAAACCATCAAAATCACAGAATACTGTGACCTGGTATGTAGCTCATTAATAGTAGTCCATTGATGTGCCTATTGCATTGATGAATGTATGATCAGACTTGTGTGCTGACTCCAAGTTCAATAGTACTACTAGTTATGGTCCTACCACCAAATCGAGATCACTGAAACATGGATCAATCTAGCATCCCACTATCAAATCATCAAGATTACAGAATAAACCTAGTATGTAACTCTTTAATAGTAGTCTATTGTTTATTGATTTGTGCATTTGCAATTGTGCATTGCAAATGCATGATTGGACTCATCACAGTGCACTGAGCCTTAGACTCGCCAAATAAGTTATGGTCCTACCACCAAATCAAGATAACTGAAACATAGGTCTATGTAGTTCAATCAACTTCTCCACCATGTATTGGATGACATGGACTTGAGACCTTGAAGTGGGCATCTTTGGTGAGTGATATGATTCACTGACATTATTTCCCTTGATTGACCTTGCATTTACATTCAGTTCATAAATACTACTATCTACATTGCCCCTCATCGCACATTAGCGATTTATGGTAATCAAATTCCTTATATAAAGGTGCTGTTTTCATTTTGTCCACCCACAATCTTTCCTCATGGTTTGCCCCACTATTCACCATACTGTTGCAGCCAAACAGCAGGCCGAGCATGAGAAATGCAGGAGATATTATGAAAAGTAAGCTTGGTTGTTATTATCACCTCTCCCCCTGCAACTGAAGTGTTTAGGCACTGAGACATTATCTTATTGAGACATCATCTCTGTCGCACAAACAACACACCCTCCATCACAGCTGAGTCTAACACGAATGACCTGTCAAATGACGAGGTTGACTTTGAGGCAATGTACATTTTATTTTCACCAGTAATTAAACTGTGTCCTTAACGATCAAATATAGTGTCACTCTATCCAACTGTTTGGAGCTTGTATGTGATGCAAAGAATGAAGTCCTGCAAATTGTTCCTTCTGCAGTACCCACAGTATATGTTGAGGGTGTCCTTCATGAATATGCTATATCATTATGCACCAGTGTTGTCAGGGACATTGAGATACTCGGGGATGCAGTCAGGCATGTTGAGCCCTATTTGATCTGGGGACAGCAGGGGCAGGATAAAATTTTTAACATATGTGGCATATGTGACAAATGGCATGCTGCTAACAAGGTTTCTCAAGGAATCAACTAGTGGTGATGGCACAGCTATCCCATGGCCTGCAGGCCCTAGGAAGGAGCAGAAGCAGGGTTGGTGTCAAGGGTTATGGGCAGGATGCAAAGATATGGCACTGGGCACTACAGCTTCTGATTGCTCAACTGGTAGATAGTTGCATAAGTCCTGCACAGAAGATATTGCAGTGTCAAGTGCATATTGAGCTACACCATTCTCCTTCAAGGCTGCTTGTGTGACAGGGCTCTCCAAATCAGCCAGAGCCAGCTGTACCTTTTTGGCAATATCCACTGACTGCTGCAGTGCCCCCGGAACAATATTAAATCTTGTCACTTTCACAAGGGCTGGTATGCCATTGATGTAGTCATCATTCCCTACATTATGGTATGTGTGCTGCCATGTGTTTTTGATGCGTGTGCTCCACAGGCAACCCTGGACAGGAACTGAGTCAGAGGAAAGATCTTTGCCTATGAGATAGAAGCACCCAATGATTACAGTAAAGTAGAATCCGACATCCCTGTCATACATTTTGTTAAGACCATGCACAAAGGGTAGGACTGATTCTGAGGGGCTTGGCTTCAGCTTGTGCACTGCGCCCCTTACCCAAGTATGTGCCCTTAATTTCAGATTGGTGTCTGAAGAAAGTCCGAAGGTATCCGAAGATGTCTGAAGGACATCCGAAGGCGCGGGAAACTTCAGAAGGACTTTCTGGACGGGTGCAAGTAACTTCCGGAAATTACAATGAGGTTGCGTCCTAATACAGATACGTATAATGGCTACTCAGGACAAGTCCTGAGTAGAAGCAAACAGAGGAATGGCTGCAAGGACAAAGTCCGAAGCAGAATAGGTCCGGAGGACCACAGGAAAGATCTGGATAGACTTCCGGAAACTGCAGAGGATTGGATGGGTGGATAAGTGGAGGAGCAGAGGATCGGAGGATCGGAACTCTGGCCTAGGGAATTCCTCCCTAGGCCTGAGATGGATACTGACTAAGTTGAAGGACTAGAACTGATAAGAGAATTTAGAGTGAAGACTAGTGCGAGGACTAATATGATATTCAGACTGAGGTACTACAAGACATGTACAAGAGTTTATATACTAAGTGACTACCGGAAAGATCAATAAGCAAAGGTCCGAGGCTATGTATGAGGCATAAGCAAAGTTAACAAACACGAGTCAGAAATGAGGCATAGGTTAAAGGATCAGTAAGCATACCGGTAGTAAGTATAGCCGAGGTAACAGAAACAAGGAATACCGGATAGGCTGTGTAAATGTTACATGCACAGGAAATGTATTATGAAGCTTATCGTATATCAGATAGGAAACGGATCCATACATTGGATCGGACCGGATCAGATATGGTCCGGACGAGATGTGTGGATATATGTGCAGAGGTGCAGGGATCTGGATGGGTACTAGAGACATGGATAGGACATCTGAAGGTCCGGATGAGGCGTGGGAATATTATCGGATGTAGGTCCGGAATACAGGATATGACACATTTGAATTTTGTTGACTAGAGAAATGCACAGCTGGAGATGGTTGTGATTGGCAAGACATTTACACCACTCATTGTTCTTTGTCATGGCAAACATGATGTGGGTGTATTTGAGAGAGGCATCTGAGTTGGCTCCATTCTTGGGAATTATGGTGGAAAGGGTGCAAGAAAGATCATCAAGGAGATTTGTGTTTATACCCTCAGGCTGCATCAAGGAACTGGTGATAGAAGCCAATTCACCTCAAGCATCATGAACAGTCCTAAGTGCAGCATGCCAGACTCGAGAAGGTCTACTTGATTCCATAGAACGTACAAGTGACTTGATGTAGGAACATCGCTTGGCAGGGCTCCCTAGTCCACACATCACACTCAGCACAAGCAAAGCATCACCTGTTTTATTAGCTTTGTTGTATCCTACTTCATCTGCCAGATAATTGATGAGCCAGTCAAATTCTTCACAGTTGGGCTTACACCCATCACTATGAGACCAGCACAGATTACCAGACCAAATCAAATTTTTACTGTCTAGAAGTGAAAGGCAAAATTTCAGTCCATGGACAACCATTGTCCTCAGGGCAGCATGTGCACTGGCCTGATGCTTCAGCTTCAGTCTATTCACATCTTCCTCTGGTGGTGTCTTGTTGTTAAGATGAAAGTAGGCATCATGGCAAGCCATGAATGCATTGCGAATGAAATGACTTTGTGTTGGCTGAAATTCATCATGCCAAAAAGGTTTGTCCACAAGAACTGTCTCAATTTTCACCAGCTGGGTGCACAAATGGGCCATGGCCTTGCCAAAGTCCACATAGAGTTCTTCCGTGTCATGACACACCTTGAAGTTATCATGTAAACATTGAAAGGCTGGTGATACACCAGTGTTTGGCGACCATTGCATGTGAGGTACCATCACAACCGCAGCCTGGATGGCTTCCTTGTCTGTCAATGTCTCTAGTATCCAACATACAGGAGAGGATTTGTCAGGAGTCTGAGTCGAGGTCGAGGGGATTGCATGACAAAAACATTTGCCAATCACTCAAGCTAGCCCTGTCCCTGGTATCTGGACAGGGCAATCCTGCCACCATGCTAACAGGAATATAGTGCCTGTATAGAAGAGAGTGACAGAAGCTGTAGTGCAGACCATGAAGCTGAATGTCAGGAGGTGGTCAGACCATGTCTTGAGGCATAGTAAGAGGCTGAAGAGTAGCAACACAACCTGGAGGAGTCCAAGGAATGCCTGCAACCAAGCACACAGCTGCAAATACTCCAGCCCATCCAATCTCATCTGTCTCTGCACACTGCTATCCTCTAGAGACCCTCCTTGTTTCCAGGCTGCTTCATATGAATAAAGACATTGTTTTCCCACAACTGCCCCAAACACAGCCAAGATGCTAAGTGTTAGGCTAATGTAGGCAAGGGTTTCTGCCCAGATGGTCAAAGAAGAATAGTGTGTAACTGAGGATAGATTGCTGATGTTATGTACAGCACTTGACTTGTCAACAGTGACTTAAATTAGTTGCACCAAGAGGGCATTGGTAGTAACTCCCAAGTCAGGCTGCATTCCACCAATGAATGTAGACATGACGGCTGAGAGTAGACCAGCCTAATTCATCTGTTAGACCTGCATTTAGAAACATAGAAGCAAATGCACAAAAGTCAAGATAATACCTATATCACCATGCACTTGTTGAAGGAAATCATCATCATACTCATCTGCAACTTTCTTGTAAGTTGCCCAGAACTTTGATTTAATATCTTTGCTGTGTTTTTCTGCAATACTGGATGATTTAAGGAGACTGAGGTTGTGCTGTAGGATGTTTGACCTTGGCATATAGTCAGATGCCAAATGTACCATGATGATTGATTAACATTCACATATTTCCAAGAAGGTCGGCCTCAATGGACAGGACAGGTTTCTCATTCTCAATGTGAGGATTGGCCTTCCATCCCCTGTGTATCCATCAGTATGACAACCAACCCAGTCTAGCCTGCCACTTACTCAGTAGTCAGCAGATTAGTATCAACAGATGTGAGACTGGATTATGATGATGCTTGGGCATCTGAAAGTGGCAAGGCGTCCACTTTAAATGTTGATTCTCAGTGCTCAGCACTAGTATGATCAAACCTTCTCTTGACGCCAGTACTGAAATTATTATTCATTGTCCAGATGTGTAAGGCTGGTAGAGAGTACGAAGGGGTTCAATGATTGAAAACGTGCAATGTGTTGAGAGTAGGATGCAACGGAGTCGTGCTTGCTGGAGTGCTTCTTGGTGTTTGGGACGTTATAGGTGAAAACTTCTTGATATTTTGATACACAGATATTTGAAGAGTATAAGTACATACAAGTGTGAAAGGGATAGCCAAGTGGCTCAAAATATGGTATGATATGCTGAAAAACAAAGGGTAATTCGATGAAAGGGAGTTTTGGAAGAAGGATCAGTGCAACGAGAAGACTTGTGTTCTACACAAGGTAACGGCATCATGTGACGTATGATAAGACACTTCTAAGTACAAAAGAATCATAAAACGTGTAGGGATGTATCCGTGTGTCTCGGATACGAAGAGTAGAGCTCTTCGCATCATTGAGACATGTGGACTGCATTAGCATTAGTTAGAAGTTCGGTCGGGGTGCAGAGGACATAGTATCCTTACAGATGTCATGCATGCTGTTACTAGATTCGACAGCTTTCAGGGTTCTAATGCTAGTCTCCACTCCAACTTTGAGCTCACAATTAGATATAGTGTGTGACTCACTCAACAATGTTCAACAATGTTCTGCACCAATGGGAACCTGGCATACGTATGAAGGCAGGTGGTTGGGCATGAGGAGCCAATCAACCCAGACATCAGCTGCTACAGAACATAAGGCCACAATGAGGCTGCATGCAGGGGATATTATGCAACACTCACTGCATTGTTTAGTCCTTCTGTTGAAGTAGGCCTGATTAGGTGAAGTCACTAAACAGGTGTACAACTTGAAAGACTTTGTCATATGCCACAACTATGTTGAGTTTTTTTTCTTTAGCAAGTACTTATCAGTATGCAGGCTCTATGGATTGTCAAATATGCTGCCTCATTCAACTGTAGCCTCATGTACCTTCTATCTAGTACTGCAAATATATCACCTTGTGTGCACTCTGATCGGTGCAATAATTGAGGAACATCTAACCAACTTTAGGTCAGGTATGTGTTAGGCTGATCAGATGACTTACCACAAGGCAAAAGCAAGCTCATTGCTCACTTCTCAGCATCAGTGAACCAGTGAAGGTTTTAGAAGGGAATATATTGAGACTGTCTTCCACTTAAATGTTACACCAAAAGGCAGTGATGTTGTTGAAGGTGGACCTTAAAGGAACTTGAAATGATATACTGAAAGTGCAGGTATGCATGAACTTGTTTACTTTTCAGCAGCCCTGCAAAATCATGGTTGGCACTCCACTCATAAAGAGCCCTTGTAGATTTGTGAGCCTAGCTCATACAATTCAGTATTATCACAGTGTATTCAGATGACCAAGGTTGGAGTGGCAGCTCGGATAGACCACCTTCTTACATTCCATCAAGCAACAAAAATAGCTCCATATCAAAAGAGTGCAAGAGTTTTTACTCAAAAAAGCCTTTTAAAATGTGGACTTGGTTACTGAGTGCTTGTTTGTAGTTGTTTGAAAATCGAACAAGCGCTGAGTGCACGTGACTATATTGAACTGGCGTCTTTTGAGAGTGGGACATCTACTCCTTGGTGGTTATATAAGCCAAGCTGTTTTATATAGGTGTAAATGAAACCAACTTGAAAAGGGCGCCAGTGACAGTTTCACCAACTAGTCTACGTAATGAGTACTGAGTGCCTCCTGGTCATGTCTTGTACAGGTATTGTTGATACGAACATCTTGGATGATAATCCTTCTATATACTGTAGAACCAATACTCATCCCGCTCCATCAATCGATTTCAAATGGTTCTAAATTGTCTCCCTTGCCAGTTTTTAACCAGTATTGTTTACCGTAGCACAAGAGAAGTTCGGATCCACGAGCCACTGCCTTGGCTGCAGATAATACAATTAGTAGAACGACTCGGTAAACCATCTGGAAATCTTACTGGTATAAAATCCGATGTGATGCTCCCCGTTGACAAGAAGAACTCGAGTGCATATCATTCAGCTGATGGGTATAAATAGGCTCCACATCGAGACTCACCTTGTGCCACACAATTAGCCAGTTCCGCGTTGGAGCGGGACGTCCCATCAGATCTAGGCAAGTCCGTTTCCGTTTCCTTTTCAGTGGGCGCGTGGTTTAGGAAACGAGTAGCATTTCCGACTGGCGCAGCATCAAGCATCTCGTCCCCATTAACGTTTGAGAATTCGAAAAAGTAATTGCGACCGCTATATTCGGTAACATGACTGCATGAAGTGAGGATGTTTCAAGTTCGGTCGGTGTTAAATAATGTGAAGGCGTACTGTAGAATATCAACATGGTCACTCGTCAAAATGCCGCCGACATAATCTAAGCAGAAGCATGAGCTGTTAGACTCCAATGTCCCAAGAAACGCATCACCTCCGATGAAATCGCCAGGCTTCATATCTTCCGCTGCGAAAGCTCCTAGGCCATGTTTAGCCCGCCTGATCTCGACCGCCTGACCAATAGTGAGTATAATTCGTGGACGACGGGCGTCCTTACCTTGGCATCACTTCGCTGAAGCCTCGTGTTTACGCATGGGTCGTCAGTTGCGCCTGATTAAAGTCCACTTGCACTGAGTCACGCGCGTAAACATGTTAATATCGTAGTCTGACCTCTAAATTGGTATTCAGCCCACCTCGCTGAATGTTCAAATGCTGTACCCTACCTTGCATCGCATTTATTACATATCCCGGGCAAACATTCTCGAAGGTTTTTAACGCACGGGCAATTTGAAAGGCAACGTTTGCACTCGCAACCGCGATATTGACGATTGCCTGAAATGATTTAGAAACTAACCCGTGTCACGAATTGAGTCATGACCATACGGACAATTTACACCACATCGGCAAGCTAGTTGACAGTGTCGTTTCCGACGGTAGCATTCACACCGTTCTTTTTCACAGGGACCCTTATGCTTGCAAGGCTCGAGGCTGCATCACGAAGTGTCCCATGATTTGTATCTGTTTGATCATACAAAGGAACTTACGGGACAAATTCTGCATGATCAGAATCTTCTTCTGCGATTGATTGCGAGTCAGAACCCATGGTCACCCAACAGAAACATTATTGGTGTACCAAAAATGAGACGAGGCTTTCGGCCCTTTTTCTTTGTTTTGTTCTTTGTACGACTTTCCATGTCGCCTGCAGGGTCGTCATCATATAACATGTTATCAGGAAATATGTGAGATCGCTGAACAAAGACCTTGAGAGAAGTGAGATTAGCAGTGTATGGTACATATAGACGTGTTTACTTCTCGGCAAGGCTTGAAGCAGAGATCCGCAAGCTGACAAGGAAATAGATCGGGTGATATTGATAAGATTGTTTTCAATGTCTCTAGGTCGGATTCATTCTCCCAATAGACTTTGTCCTAAGGACCACACGGATCAGGAATGAATGTTGTGGGGTGCTCAGCGACAGCGGTTACCATGTAAGATTCGTCTGTTAGACGGAAACATTCTTCACCACAGGGTTCTCCTTCGCTGAGTCGCATGCTTTGATTTGTCACCTTGGGCCTACCGCCGACGAACGACCCGAACTGAGGATGCTCTAGCAGACCACATGAATTGAATAGATTGAAAATTTACAGTGGAACTTACTATGGGTTGTGCACAGAGTTCGCAAACAATTAAGGTTTGGACAAAATGTCGCAAGAACAGATGACAACCTCTCACGGAGATCATCAGGTGCGGGCTCAATGCAGGCCCCCTCCATATCATCCTCAGTTCCACCAGGCCAGCGAAGGAAATCGCTGCATAAAACAATGAGAGCGTCCTTACGAGGACGTGAATCAAGCAAGCTGACCGCTGAAATCTTTGCCATAAAAGACCATCGTTGTACGATTCACGGAGTGGTTTGGGGAATATGCGCATCCGATCAATTTTCGTTATCGAGATATTCGAAACGTTGTGTAGTCGGCGGACAGTTTCTATTTGGATCATTTCCGCTGGGGATGCAATCTCTAGTGGCGGTTTCGGCATGTTCAACTGATCGTGGCTTACAGTCTGGATCAAAGTCTTCTTCCCATGCGAACGACTCAAAGTTGTCTAGATGTTCCATGACAGGGAATTTCTCCTCATCGCCATACGGAATGAATGCAGCTGCATCGTGCACTCTCAAGTTTTGAATGCTCTGATTGATTGGTGGACAAGACTCGTAAGTAGGATGGGCCTCAAAAGCAGGATCGACCGAGATCTCCTCTATCTCTAATTGGTATGATATGCTTCGACCCTCAGCATCGAACTGGGTCACTACCAGCAAAGGTTGGTTTGGGTTCTCTGAGTCGATCCACATCTCCGAATCTTGAAGAGTCCCGGGGTCAAGTAGCTGATCTATCGTCTTGTTATAGTTTTCCCTTTCTCCGGGGACCCGCCGGCCGGCCAAAGCGTGGATGATTTGTCGGCACTCCCTTGGTTCCCATTCGTAAAATTGTTTCCAGACTTCTTTGTAGATTCGCAAGCCCAGCTCGCGCAGTTCGGTATATGTGTATTCGGATGACTGAGGATTGTTGGATAGATCGCCCTCTTCTGTTCCATCGATCAACAGAATCGACTCCATATCCAAAGAGTGCAAAAGTTTTAGCTTGGGAAGGCGTCAGCACCTAAAGTGTTACGGCCCTGCAGTGGATTTCGTCACGAACTTCATGATGTTTGTTGTTGTTTGAAATGTCAAGTAATAGCGCTGCCACCAAAGCACATTACGCTTCATTCCGCTACCATGGCAGAGAAGTCAAACGCCAATATGCTTTTCGCTAACTTCAACCAAGATTTCTCGTAAGTCTTAGACGTATAAAGGAGTGCTATCTCGAACCGCGTTTTAGATGCATATCTGTTGGGACTCGGAAGGGGTACAGCATAACTAATTGTGATCCATTCGGGAGAGTCTACACGATGAGTGCGTCTTTGTCATGTCTTGTACTGGTGTGGTGGACACTGAAGTGGCAGGAATATCTTATGCTTAGATGACGGCGCACGTGGCATCGTTGAAATGCTCTTCTGCACTTCACTCATTGCGCTAGTCGGTGCCGCTGATCAACCCCAGTCTAGCCCACGGAAACTACAAATTGTCAATACAAAGGTGCATATTCCTTCGAGTGTTTATGTTAATCGGAACGTCATCCCTTCACACCGACAGCGACAATCCATGATCTGCGAACTGCTGTTCCCGTCCTCCATCCTTTCTGTTAAACTGAACAGGAAAACCCTCGTCATTGTGTTGGAAGTCGAAATATATATTTACGATATATCCAACATGCGTCTTTTGCACATCATAGAGACTACACCCAACCCAGAAGGTGAGCGCGCTACCTACCGCTCATCAACGATCTACAGCTGAGCTGTGCCAGCAACATGTGCCCTCTCACCATCCGCTGACAATTCCTACCTTGCTTATCCTTCTCCTGTCCCTTCCCCTACAACTCAATCGCCTAGTCAGGCTTCTACATCACAGGCTCCATCATCCAGCCACCAATCTGGCGACGTTCTCCTCTTCTCCACACGCACATTGACAGTTGCTAATGTAATCCAGGCGCACAAATCACCGATCTCTTTCCTTTCCATCAATTCAACAGGTACTATGCTTGCGACTGCATCCGACAAGGGCACTGTCATCCGGGTTTGGAGCATCCCTGGGGCAGAGAAATTGTACCAATTTCGTCGGGGGACACGCGAGGCACGAATATATTCGATTAACTTCAATGTGGTGTCATCTTTGCTTGCTGTCAGCTCGGCACATGACACGGTACACATCTTCAAACTTGGTCATCAAAAAGCTCCGTCGTCCTCGTCCAGTAAGAAGAATGATGCCCTGTCTAGCCCGCCAGAGTCCATTGATGGCAGGGAGGGGTCTGTAGGGATGGACGGAGGGTATGAAGCATTCGCAGATGAACGCAAGAAGAGCGGTGTTTCGTACGTTGATTGTATTCTTTCGCAGTCTAAAATTCATTTCTGATGTTGTCTAGCTTGAGTCTTCGTCGCAAGTCGATGCAAATGACCAAGAGTCTGTCGCATTCAGTTGGGGGCTATCTCCCTAATACATTGACCGAGATGTGGGAACCATCTCGTGACTTTGCGTTCCTGCGGCTGCCGACAAGTGGAGCAAGATGCATTGTTGCGCTCAGCGGGTATGATCAAATTTGTTTCTTTACTCCTGCCTCAGTTTTCTCATGTTTGGTGCAGAACGCTACCACAGGTCATGGTCATCTCGTCCGAGGGCTATTTCTACTCGTACAACATTGATCTGGAAAACGGTGGTGAGTGCTCCCTAATGAAACAGTATAGGTGAGCTTTCCATGTGCATTCCATTGGCAGAGCTAACCCCAAGTAACAGCTTGCTCGACCCTGATTCGGCTGGTATGGAGTGATGTTTCTCTTCTGTTCTCTTCGCATGGATGGCTTGAAGTTCGGGCGTCGCCTTGTATATTACTCACAGCTTAGTTGAATGAGAAGTCACTATACAAGAACAGCTGTACTTTTCTATTCGACTTGTTTTGAAGTTAATCTCTAGCAACAGTGGTGTTCTCTTACCGTTTTGAATCAATAATTGAGGTCAAATTCAGCGTTACACGTGTTTGTGCTTTTCTGAGCCTGTGGCAGGCCGGAATTTGTTACGACTGTGGCCACGACCTCTCGGCGGAACCTATTTGTTGACTTACACACATTGCGCTGGCGTTGTACTGGAAAATTATACCCTCACACTATCACTGCAACTGCCTGGATCAAACTCATGGCTGTGGACAATTTCTCCTACAAGGACAGCATACGAGCTGCTTTGGCCTCGTGCATGCCATGCTTTAGTAGTAGCATAGCGCCTGTCAACTCCAATGATAATGCCCATAGCGATGCCAGAACCCATAGGTCGCCATCAAACGAACTCGAAGGGCTCTTGCATGACACAAACACAGAAATAGAAACGCTCTCTCTGCACTCAAACATCGGTGCTGGCCGGAGAAAGCCTCGAAAGCGTCCTGCATTCTCACTGACACTCTTTGGGTACACATTATTCGGCCGCCCGCCGATTTACCTTTCGGACGATGAAGAGGAACGAGGATGGAGGAGGAGAGCACTTGGGACTGCATCATCATCCACGCTAGACTCGGATGCAGCACCACTGGATGCATCGACTATTGCTCGCCTGTCGTCTCCAGACCGCGCAGAAGCCGAGCAGCACAGACGTGATGAGGAAGCACAGCGGAAGGCAGAGAGGAAGGCACGACGCAGGGAGCGCAAGGAGCGAGAGCGCATGTCTACTTTGCTCTCACTCAATGGTAACTCTGTTGTAAAAGACAGTGGTTTCGAGGGGTTCCAGGGCAGTGGGGAATCCGCAATACCCTCGCTGCCAGCCAGTGAATTTGGGCCATTTGTACGGAGGCAAGAAGAATTGTCAGCCATAGGAAGAGAGGGGGAAGGCTCTGAGGATGTCGACGATGCTGACCTTGGCGGGGAGTTATACACCCGCAAGAAACGCCATTCTATTTGGAGTGGTTCGGGTTCAGATTCTCGCTCTCGGACATCTGCTTCAGTCTCCAACGGAGATGCAAATTTACATTACAACCATCGTCAGCCTGAGCTGGCACAAGCTGTCCCACCGTCATACCCACAGACCGAAATGCAGCTGCCCAACTCAACCAAGATGTCGAAACACCGCACGTCAAAACGCTTCTCGCCCCTATCGTCTTCAACAACATCACAGTCCACGGCACCTTATACTCCCGAACCGTCCATTTCTGTGTCTCCAGCCGTTGCTGCATTCCCTGTCCCCCATGAGCGCATGGGGCACGCCATTGAGGGAGAGGTTGCACGGGGATTTCCAAGCGTTGGACTGTCGAGCGCAAGAGGAAAAACGAGAGAGATGGGTGTGTTCCTCGCTAGCCGAGAGGCCGCTCAGTCGTGATTGGGAGTGTAAACAACAGTGTGCTTTATTTTTTGGTATGCACATCTACATTTATCATGTATGGATACTTATATTGCTTTGTGGATGGGATCTATGCTATGATATCAGTGTTTTTTTAGATGCTTTGAGCTTGCATCTTGTTCCGAGAGAACGCTTGACGACTCGCTAAACAAGTTGCGAGAGTGTTCTCTACCTTCATGAAGGGAAATTTGGGTTTGTGCTGTTTGTGCCAGTGGAGATTGCGCAGGAATCTGACCGATGCACGTGCTAAGAACACTTGACATATGTTAATGACCGGAGCTCAGTTTAATGGACCATCTTCTCTACTTCCATCTCGTAATCACTACCATACAGTGCACAGCGCAGATCTCGAAATGACTAGCTTAGGTTTGACACGTTTCGGGGTTCGTGCCCAAAGCTATAGGAGATCTGGGGCATAACCGCATACAGCAGTGAGGCAGTGACTTCTAAGGTACGTTGCGATGTGACGATCACTGAAGGACGCAACTTGATTCCAAACTAATATGTACTAGTCAGAGCTATCTGCGCAACATGCCGTCCCCAAAATATGTAACTCAGGGGCTCTGGATAAAGTTTCCAGCAGGCCCATTCGAAGCTCACTGCAACGAGCAAATCTTCGAAACTCGATGCGATGCTCAAGCGGTGCTGCAGCACGGTACATCAGGGATTTAGGGTCATGGTTTGCACTACATACACAGGATCGCAGAAAACCTGTACTATATAACGAGGAGTGAAATCTCCTTCATCGACGTGACCACCGTTCCCTTTCTTTCTTAGAACCTTCACCAGACCGCTCGCCTCAGCTCGACTGAAATGGGCAACTTCTTCGAAGACCTTGTGCACCAGGTGATGGATGTCACCATGGAGGACAATGACCAAATGGCACTCAAGGTGAGGGGTAACGTTGCTGAAGTGGAAATTACACTGTCTTATGGAGAAATGTATTTTGAAAGGCAAAATTCCACAAGTTGAAGCGAGAGGTCCTCGATGATGTCCGCGATATTTTTCCTCAGGGACAGATAACTGTACGAGGTTGTACCGGCTGGTGTTACATTTCTAACCTTCTGCTAGCCGCCTACGCTGGGCATCAAAGGCCTTAGAGTCAACCTTCCACCCAAGAACCCCAACGATAGGAGTGGGCCAGATCTCCCGGTTAGTGTTGCTTCTCACTTTGTTACACCTGGCTCATGGTTCATGATAGGACTCTTCCACTAAGTCTGCAATTCCCGAGGTCATGCGCATATTCAGTACATATGTGCAAAATGAACTGCCCACGTACCTCATTTACGTGCCAGACAAAAGACTTGTCGGCCGCAATGAAGTGAAACAAATGTTCCGCAAAGAGGTCGCGTTGATCACGGAGGAGGATATCCACAGTCGTCTTGTCGATTTGAGGGAATCATGCCCTACAGCTGAGAGGGTAGACGCAATCAGAGATATCGTCAAGGATACTCTGAAATTCGCTGTCCTCTCGCACCGTTGGCTAGACACCGGCGAACCCACCTTCTCCGACATCTTCAAATCTTTCAAACCGCACGGTTATGAAAAACTCGTGAAGTTCTGCGAGAAAGCCAACGAGTTCGGGTGCCGACTGGCATGGTCCGATACATGCTGCATCAACAAGGACAGCAGTACCGAGCTCGAAGAGGCCATCCGGTCGATGTTTAAGTGGTATCGTGATGCCTATGTCTGCATCGCATACCTCGCTGATAGCACGTCGGTCGATGATCTCCACGAAGATGTATGGTTCACCCGCGGGTGGACTCTGCAGGAGCTGCTTGCGCCATGGAGGATGAAGTTTTACGTCAGAAACTGGGAGCCGCTCACCAGTAACCTCAATGACAAGGAAAATTTAGAGGTCATGGCTGTGCTCTCGCGCGCCACGAGGATATCTCTCGACGACCTACGCCATTTCCAGCCAGGCACACGCAACGTCCATGAGAAGATGATGTGGGCCTCCACTCGGACAACTACACGCATCGAAGATGTCGCTTACTCCCTCATCGGAATCTTCGACGTGAGCATGATGGTAGCATATGGAGAGGGGAAACGGGCGTTTTACAGGCTGATGGAGGCGATCATCCTCAAGTGCGATCAATGGCAGATCTTCGCTTGGGCAGGACCAAGTTCTTCCGACAGCCCTGCATTCCCAGAATCGCCAAGAGGTTACCGTCCCCTTAATCCTGTGGATAGCAACGACGCTCTTCTGCCATCCACAGTGTGGCGCGGCGATCGGAACATCGTCATGACCAAGCGCGGGTTACAAATTCAAGTGTTCCTTGTTGACTTGTCACAACAAGAGGTGACCGTTTACGAGAAGATTGACACCGATGACGTCGAAACCGACGCGTACTCCAACTATTCTGCCGGAGTCGTGGACTACTGGTGCTACGATGCCAGTGGAGATGGCATTCTTCAGCCGGAGCAGGAGCATCTTTGTGTGTTACTTCGCCCAGACCCTCGTAACCCATATGCTGGTTGGCGCAAGGTTACGACACCTAACCTTGTGACCATACGCACAAAGAGCAAGCTACGGAGGACTCTGACGTCCGTTTGGCTATAGGGCAAAACCATGGCCTCACGGGGCGGATGATCAACTTCTTTCCTATGCTTCGAGGGTATACGACATGACGGACGCTGGTAGTAAGACATGACGTGCAGAAACTAAGTCCAAAGCTTGACCCGGTTGCGTCTTCACTTAATTCTATGATCTACGTCATCAAAGTACATTATGGATACATTTCTTTCGAGCTCTCTCTTTGATTTCGCCGATCACTTCGATCTAATCATTTACCATTTCTTCTCGTTGCGCGTATTAATGACATCGTAGTATAAGGGCTTCAGGTCGTCGTGTTACATTGTCTCACTATCACCCTGTGTTGTAAAAACACTTCTCTTAAGCGCTTGTGTGCGACGAATATCGCGGCATTACAGTCATCAGTCGACTCCGAACATAATACGTCAAGCAATACAGGTCCCCCCAATGCGGGTCCCAATGGTATTCGTGCAACGTACGTATTTTCACAGAGGTGGGGTTATCATGAGACACTACTAGTTAGAGAAATTGGATGATACACGGCAGCAGAAAAGAAAAGAAAGATTCCGTCATATGTCTCGAGGTGATTAAGTAGGTAAAACAACAGTGTTCAAGAGAAGTACATCAAGCTTGCCATGTTGGCATGTAGAGGCTTGAATCCACGTTTGTACGCCTCCAAGGCGCCCTCAGCCTGAGCTGTGTCGAGTTGAGTTGCAGAATCAGAGAAATCAACATTCCCTTGAGGGTCGTAGTGATTCTTGGCGCGCGAGCAGACAATATCTGCATCTGATGAGTAGTTCAGTCACGTTGTTGCCGGTGAGCGCCTTGGACATGGACTTACAGTACACAGGAGCGGGTATTGAAACAGACCGAGTTGACCGTGCATATACATGGCACAAAGCGAAAGACAGAGATTGCAGACCATCGGCGCTAGATGCATAGCCATTGTCAGCATACAACCTACCACATAGAAGCATGGAGGTGAGTTCACCTAAATTCGTTCTCATCGTAGAGCACGTTGTAGTGCGCAGGGCGACTCGTGCCGAGCAGACCGCCATGGCTCTGCAGATACCAGTCGAACTCCGTCGGGTGAGCAACGACCTGGTCGACAACAGTTCCTGCAAGGCAGTTGCCGCTCTTATCCTGTTCATTCGATCCTGAGCCGCTTGGGAAGAAGCGAACGTGGTGACGTTTCGCAACCACGATAATTGTAATCTTTGGGTTGATCTTCAACTCCGCGCAAGCGTCTGCATAGGTTGTCAGATTTCGACAGTCTCAAAAGTAACACAAACTTGCCTTTGATCGCCTTAAGTTCCGAATCGAGAACTTGCTTGAATTGACCTTCGGACACACCATCTACGTTGTATGCTCAGCATATGGAAAGGGTATGAATGGCTTCTGCAACGAACCTCTGTAAAAGATGAGACGCGTAGGGGCAAGATTACCCGTCTTCTTCTCCGCGAACTGGCGATACTTCATGTACATACTCAGGACGTGCTAAGAGTGCACAATTAGTGCAAGCAAGTTATACGGAAAAAATGCTCACCTTTGCCATGTCCTGGAGATCTTCGATGATCTCAACCCGAGAGGCCTGAACACGGCTTGTAGCGATGTATTTGGCGGTGTCAGAATCGACATTGCCAACCAGTGCCGTGAATGAAGGACGGCCATCAGAGCCAGGCGCAGGATGAATCACGTCGGCACCTGGTGGACTGTTTCACTTCAATATAGAAAAAGCAACAATGGGGCTTACCCATGACGATGGTAGGGTTGCGGGGGTCAGTGAGAACTGAGACCGACTGGGGATCTGGAATAGTGTTGATACCACCCAGCTTAACGTTGACCCTGTAAGGAGTAAAACATTAAAGCGAAATTTAGTGTTCGATTAACAATTACGTACTTAAGGCAGACGTTCGCGTAATATTGTGGTTTTGCACGGAAACACTTCTGACTCTTCAGGCATTGGGTCGCAACACCGACCTAAAGTCATATTTTCAGAAGTCATATAACGGGTCCATCGAGCAGCCTTACTGTAATGTCCCCAAAACTATACAAAAGACCATGAGTCATTGATACAACACAATGCCAAGGAACTTACTGTTTAACCGCAGTGTAAATGTCATTGCCGTTCTCGGGAAGCACTACAACGATGAGTTGTGGGCGCTGTTTCGTCCTTTGGAAACACTCAGTGCCAGCGGCACGCAGTTGCTGAAGTAAGCGTTCGAGTCAGATTCAAACAGTCTTCGCAGAACACAACTTACGTCCGCAATCCGGCCTTGACCGTTTTGCCAGGTTACCATCGGCTTATCGTCGGTGATACGGATACCTGTTCGAATGTGTCAAAATTTGACCTGATATAGTCATATGAGCCACTGACCAACGTCTCTGAAACTCCTCAGCATGCCATCGATCATGTCTTGTGCAGCCTGTGGGTTAAACCGCTGCTGCCTCTCGTAAACTACCACGATCCACCTGTCAATAGATGCAGGTCTGAAGAATCGCTTATCGATCCTGGAAACCTATGAGCAACGAAGAGATATCTATAACAACACTTACATATTCCACGCGCCGTTACTTGGTGTCTAAAGAACAGGAAAATATCAGTACGCAGCAATGCAAACAGACTATAATACTGACAATGGTCGGCTGCGCACTACCTGGGCCGTACTTCAATTTCGGCGGTTGCAAGACACGGGCCATTACGGTAAGTGGTCCGGTAGTATCTTCGACGTGCATGCCGAACTGGCGCACGTATTCCGACTGACCGTATTGAAGGACCTAACAAGACTGCTGAGTATAGCGCGCTGTAAATGACGAAGGTCATACCGAAAGACCGTTTGTGATACTAGCGAGGCGGGCTTCAGGTCGCTTTGTAGCGAATTCCAGAACGTCCTTTGTTTTCTCAGGTGGAACCTGCTTCCGCATGATCTGACCTGGTGGAATCGTGCATAGTTCTACAGGGATCAAGGCACCACTGCCAACCTACAAATCCCGATAAGATGTTTGAAGACTCCCTGCGAACAGACTTACCTCAATGCAAAGATTGTTCGGGAACCTCAGAGGACGGTTCAGGATCGTTTGGAAATACTGAGCCACGGTCCTACTAGTTCCATCCCGCAAGGTGAAACTCAGATCTGCAGCGCCTGCACTGCTCAATTTCTTGACAACCCGAGGAGTTTTGTTTTCGCCGGCGTATGTTGTTTTGACTCGGATGCCTGAAATAAAACGTTGCAAACGGATTCGCTCACGATCGGGCAAACCGCTTCGCGGGCTGAGCAACGCGGGTTGCCCAGGTCTACCTAAGAACTCGAGACAGACGTCCATCAGTGCTCCAGACTTATACATCGTTCCAGTCGAGATATCAACGTTGACGAGTAGCTGTCCGATTGCGGGCCTCACTGATTGAAAATATCCACGCCATAAGACAAGGCCGGAACCGATATCCTTAGTCTCTCGGTCGGTGAAGAAAGACCGAACATTAAAGGGATACTTCATTGTCGGTTCCATACGGACGACAACATTCAATGCCTGTTGCGACGTCAACCATCAATTCAAGCGTCTCTTACAAAAATACCTACCGTCAAGGCGGTCAAAACACTGTTATCATGTGACTGCTGTCCAAGAATAAAGCGTTGTAGGACTCTAACGAAGACAAATTCAGTAACATGACGTTTAAAAAGGTAAAATAACCTACTCAGGGTTGATTTGTGCAACTTTCGTCAGTCTGATCTTGTACACCTTAGGACCGCGGCCCCCCGTGTTCTCCCCTGGGCTTCCACGATTGGGGTCATCAGAGAGGCATACATCAAACTACATAGATGTAAGTGATGAGTATAGTAGCATATCAGATGAGCGCACCTCTTGGCTGTTCTGCGGACCGAAAGGCAGTTCCCTGGGGGCGAAGAGGTTCTTTCGCCCATCGTAAACGGCCCGGGGAGTAAAGACATCGACGGCATCGATAGTTTGAAGGTGATGGATCAAGTCCATGTTTAAGCGTGCTGGAAGTACCTTTTCATCAGGCGAGATCACTGATCACATAGATCGACGCGATTATCAACAGCAAGTCACACAGAACATCATCAAACTTCAGCACTTACCCACTGTATCGCAAAAAAAAGAAAAATGGATGAAATCAGACAAAGGGACGGGATTTGAAAAGAGCCAATACCAACCGTCGTAGTGATGGATAACGCTTTCCGGGAGACTAATCTTGAAGAAATTGGAGTATACGGTCACTGCTCTGCCTGCCGTTCCATATCCAGGTCGTTTTACCCCCACGGCCTGAACATGGCTTCCAGGCAGAGCGGCGGGACCAGTGGGAGTATGAACTACTCTTCCCCCAGCTGGGCCGCCGCGAGGAGGTGGTCCACCGCGAGGGCCGCCGCGACCACCGCCACGACCACCTCTGCCGCCGCCGCCGCCGCCGCCTCCACCGAATCCACCGCCTCCACGAGGCTGAGCAGGAATTACTTTGGGTGGCATGATTGAAGTTCAAGTGAAAGAGAGAAACTGATAACTAAACAATAAAGCGTGAAACCTTGAAGGAGTGCCTTTTGTTTGTTCGACTTTAGTCGCATGGTTCGATACAAAGGCTCCGTTTCAAATATACATAATCATACATTAGCATCGGCATGGAACCTAGGGCGAACACGTTGCCTCGTGCCGACCTCATGATGCAACTCTCTCAGCGACTTCTATGTTATCGCCGACTATGAACCGGGACATGGGATGAGAACTACTTGATTTGAATCACATCGGATCGAATAACTTCCTTTGTAGCAGGTCATGTGGAGTTTGCTTTTGGAAACGACAATCTACTCTTCATAGACCTCAATCTTGAATTGTCGATGCCCGCAGCGCCGGTATAAGACGTCGTATGTGTGAGGACCTCGGACCGCTCAATGCAGGGGCGCAGCATTATGCGACTTCCGAAGACCATCTTGCACAGGATTCCATCGACTCTCCACACTTAAAAAAAGCTATATCGACATCTTGCCGTTATCCAGCAGCACGGCATTGGCAGGGCTAGATTCTTTGCCTAGCAGCCTGTCAAAGCCTGAGGGTGCACGAACCTATGATCAAAGGTATGAATTATGATGAATGATGGTCGCGACGTTGAAATGTTGTCTCTGGAACTTACTGTGAAAGTGACGCATCCGTACACATAGAGACAGGTGAAGTAATCTTTCGAGATTCCTTAGCTGTGCGATCAAGTAGCTGGGGCTCCAGACTCCAAAACTGCTGAGTGCATTTCTGAATTTGGCGTGGGCGACGGTCATGCGCGACGCTGGGCGTTTAGATGCCCATGGGAGTGTTCTTGCATACAATGCTGCCGAACAGGTCCGCAGTCCGTTAATTCTGCTTTACGTCTGCAAAGAGAACTAGCTAGTACACAACCAAAATGTTGGACGACTGTTTGCGCAGCGATCGAATAGTTCTCCGCCCCAAATTTCTCACGAGCAACTCGCCACTTAAGGCTCCTCTTAGCTCCTCCTTCAGGGATTGCTTCAGATGTCTTTCGAGGAAGACTGCAATGACGGAGACGTGTCCGTTACAAAGAAATTCAGGGAATCTATTTCCAAATTCACATCAATCTCAACCCCATGCCAACCACAGCTCGATTCCGCAGTCGCCACGGTCCATAGTTCCGAGCTACGACGTTCCTTCAGAGTTGCTACGGCCGTGAAATCTAGAAAGCCAGAAGTCAAGTGCCACGTCGATGCCTTGAGTTCAACATCACCTGGAAAGGGTAAGCGAAAGGCACCCAACGCAAGTCTGTCCAAGAATACCGCCAAAAAGCTCAAGCGCGGATATGCTCCACCGGAAGCGTATGCCCATTTATCACCCCTCACAGATTATCTAGCCTACGGGCTCGACGGTGTGTAATAAACCCATCATTCCAAATTTTGCCTAAGGTGTTCTGTGTAGTCGTTTTCTGTGGAATCAAGTAGGCCGAGTATCTTTTGCATTATGCTTACTTCTGATAGGACCATTGTAACATCCATATCATTCTTAGTCCAGGTTATATGTCCGCCAAGAGAGGACACCACTTTGCCCACCCGTCGAATCATTTCTGGAAGTGTCTTCACCAATCTGGTATGTCGTCTCCATCGATGATCAGGAGAAGCTCTTGACTATAGACCCCTTAGGGTTTACACCTAGGCTACTGCCACCCTCGGAGGATTCCTCCTTACCACAAAAATTCAACATTGGTTTAGTCAGCTTACAATATTTACTATGTTTACTACCTAAACTGACGTATTTCAATCGTAGACAGATCTAGTCGACAGACCATCCTCGGAGGTTGGCACAGTACTCGTCTTTCAACTGCGTGCTAACGTGTAAATCTCAGGCATCAGAACTGTCCTGTTCAGAGCGTATCTCGTCTGTACCTATCCTACTCAGCAAGCTCGCACTCCACCGCCCTAGATTTCTCTGTCTCGTCGGTATATCCAACTGGGAGATACTCCAAAAGGCGCTTTTGCAGATGACGACCGGACCATTCAAGGCCTCTGGATCGCCAGGCGCGTCAAAAGCATCCCGGGCGTCAGAGAAGAACGTTGGATTACAACCATTCAAGCTATGCTATCCGACTTTCGCAGATCCTGTCAGCGACATCTCCTCAAACATAAGCGAAACGTTATTATTCGTGGTTCCTAGTACGTCAGGCCTTGTAACACAATATCAGGTCAGGATTACAACGTCATGTCATAAAATTTACTTGATTTTTGATACTTTGTACAGCTCCCTGCTAAAATCAAACTTTTTGCTCAGCTGAAGAGTTTGGTTGGTCAGTCGCAATCGGAATTGGATACATCAGAAATGAAATGCATCGCCGTTTCCGCATGATCCATAATCTATGAAAGCCATCTCGATGCATCCGATCATCACCGTGTGCACCGCTTTTATTTTCAGAGGCAGCCAATCATCACTTACTACGATGGATGACATACTTATCGCCATCCATGGGAAGTATCCATGGACCCATATCTACCTGCACAATACTGTCCTCCAAATATAATACTTTGTCAGCGTCGCGGTTTTGCCGTGCCACCGCACTTTGTGTACGAGAGACTTCGAGCGTAAACGGGTGCGCCAAGATCAACACGCAATATCGGTATAATACGTGCACCAATAACAGTCTGAGGCTTATCGCCGAAGGAACAAACCAGCTCGCACGAGGAACCAGAAGATCCATCGATGTTGTCTTCCTTGAGTACGTGATTCTAAATTTGAGCCTGGTTTGGAGCGACCCCATATTTACTGCGTTATCTGCTACGAAAGGGACCCTATGACGAACTTGTGAATGGTATAGATGCAAATTCAAGAACGAGAGCCGCCGCTGCCTGAAATGGAAGAATGGGCTGAAACCGACCTGTAAAAAGCATCTCGGATGTTATATTCACCACCTTGTCCGTAACTCCATGCGCCAGGTAAGGACGCAAGCCGCGTACTAAAGCTTCGAAGTTCAACGTGGAATATTAATGTCCATAAGTTTGTTCTCGCAGATTGACATGTCATCATGCCGCATGCTAGGCATTGCCAGCGCTGTGCCAGCGATAGTGATCCTGGAACGGCCTGAACTTGATTCCTTGCGTTTCAGCAATAAATAGCCTAATCAATAAATCATCTAGCTATGCGCTTGTGACTCACTGATCATTGATGTGACCGAGGAAGATCTATTCTGTGTCTACAACTTTTCGAGCTGACTGCACGTGTTTGTCCTCTCCGGAATTTGCATACATTAACGCGGTATATAATTCTGGATACTGCCCCGGTCATCATCCACGCCCTTTCTTTGTTGCATAGCATGGATGCCACCGAAAAACAGCAGCTGTAAGTGGTACACGTACGTATCCTGATCCTGACTTAACACATTACATTTCCAATTTACCAGGGTGAGGCACTTGTACGTCATCCTTGTGGCAAACAGTACTAGAGTTTTCCTATCTTCGTCCTCAAAATGATAACACAATGTTCTAGGTATTATGGTATACGACCATATGGCAACCCTCACAGACGAAATCACTTTCATTTGGCGTCGTCCGAAAGCTCTGTCTGCAATGTCATTTCTTATCAGCCGCTATCTCGCGCTGGTCGGCAATATTTATGGCTTATATGTTGATTTCACGCTCATTCCAGAACAGGTTCGATCATCTCATTATATACGTGGCAGGCTCACAACTTAGTTCTGCAGAGGTTTGATCTCCTAACTCTTGGATATTTGTTCTTTCATTTAACAAACACCTAGCTGTCCGAAATACATGATGTCCAGACAGCTGTTTGTTTTTCTGCAACAATTCGTCATTTGCGGCAAGTTCAACTTCTTCTTTTTACTAGTAGAATTCATAGACTGAAAAATTTCAGTCATATTAATCATCCGCACTTATGCTCTCTACAATCGTAACAAACGCCTGATTATTTGGGTTACATTCATCCTCATTGTTCTTACGGGAGGCGTATCTGTACGTGTTCGATCTAGTTTTGGACTTTTCCATTTGGAGTCTACTGCTCGTTTCTAGGCGGCAACCTTTGGACAGTATGCAGAGAATTTGACTATCTCGCCAGGAGTTGGCTGTTTCACAACATACACAGTAGAGATGTACGTCATGATCTTCCATTCTGCGACTCTACTCAAAAGTCTTTGCAGATCTGCCCGTCAGTGAATTCTAAGTCACGCAGCTCGAAGTCATGACTTGATCCATCTGCAGGTTTGGGGCTAGCATGGGTGGCCATACTGGCCTTCGAAGCACTCATCTTTGTCCTCACAGTTTATCGGACCTGTAAATCTAGAGGTTTGTCGCGGTTACGTCTGGTCACCAGGAAAAATATTCTTGATGTCATGTTTCACGATGGTAAATGGTTTATTACTTTCGTGTTGTAAACACTGAATAAACTGAACATAGGTGTGATGTATTTTGGGTGAGGGCGTTATTGAACCCGTGATTTGAGTGGGCCTAAATGATACATTCCTTCAGAGCCATGACACTCTGTAATATACCGAATATTATGATGTACTACGTGAGTCGACATTCTACTAGTGGAGTTACAAAGCGCTCACAACTTGACTCAGTATGGATCAGTGAGCATCTTGTGTGAAAGTCAAGTATTTCTTAACGGTTGGCTGGCAGGCGGTTATCAGGGGCAATGTGGGTCTGGCTGCATTCACTAGCTGGTGAGTGGTTGGTGCGATGAACGTTAATCTGTTTTTGACTATACCCCCCAGCATGTCCGTCACTCTCATTTCTCGGCTCATACTTAACCTGCACAAATCTGTGGACTCTGGCATTTTGTCTGTCCCTGCCCAGGACGACGACCACTGCCTCTCAGTCTTTACTACTAGTATTAGCATACAGTCTGCGATTGCCTAGATATCGCTATTGCGAAGGTGATGTCAGGCTCCGTTTCTGTTTGCCAAGATGTAGATATTCTTGTCGTATGAACAACAAGTACATTATATCAGTTAATACATATGTGGTAGACTAAATAGACCCGTAGCCTGAAAAGCAGCAATGAACATGCTAATATCATACGATGATGTTCATGAACTGCTATACGCTGCAAGACGCCTTCGTCATCCGTCGGTGGCCCTCCACTGTGCTGAGCCTGCTGCCCATCTACACTCCCGCTCCGGCAGCCGGCTCCGACTACCCTCTATAGCGGTATGATTTCTGATTCGTTCTGACGATATATTTTTGGGCCTGGAAAATTTGCTATGGAAACTCAAATACACAGCCGGGGCGATAACGAGACGAGGAATTCGAACAAATGCTGCTTTCATTTCCGCATGATACAAAAACATCTGACATCTTCGTGCTCCAGAAAAGATCCTAATAACATGATTGAAAAGCTCCTACTGTAAATCTTGAAGTGTACTTAATTTTGCAAGGTACCATGCACATACATGTCATTACAACCCAAGAACTTCCCCGATAGTCAACCAGCGATGTCCCTCCCACAGTGAATTGTCCTTGCTCGCCAATTCCGCGTCATCCGTCTTTGTATCATGGTTCCAACCGCAGCTTGCTGCTCCGATGTCAAAGCCCCGCTGGTAGCTCGTACGGACGTTCGCGGCAAGCGCAACTTCTATGGGAAGGGCATCACAGTATACCACAGGCACATTACCTTTGTATAGGGCACTAATCTCAGACAGCGTTGCGCGTTGTCCTTCGATGCGAACTTCAACATCAAGTAGACGAGATGGCGGTTGAGTAGTAAGAATATGAGCCACATATCCTGCAACATCGGATATCGCAGTGAAGGATCCCGGCATGTCTCCTTTGCTCACGATGTGAAACTTGCCAGTTTCAGTGAGTGCAGTGAGCCAGGGCACGAATTCATGAAATAACCCATTCTAATGGATGTATCGTTCAGTGCGTCATGCTTGGAGAAATACCAACAAATGAAGACTTACATAGACACGGAGAGTGGGCAATCCAATCGACTTCGCATAGACTGTGAACGGAGGATGAGTCTACATCTTGAAGTGCTACCATTGGCTGTATTCATTCACCTGCAAAGGCATGCTTCTCATGAACCAAACCGGTTGGTGGCGGTGATAGCCCGAACTCGCTGGGTACAAAGAGCTTCACGCCCGCCTCCTTTGCAGCATCCGCAAGAACGTCCTGTACAACTACGCCTCCGAGAATAAATGTAACGGTAGAAATGAGGACGTCCACTTTGTTTTCACGAAGGATTGCCGAAACCTCAGATGCAGATGTATAGTCTGCGCGTACAACCTTCAGGTTGGGGTCATTGTCAGGGAGTGCAGAGGTGTTTTTGGAGGTCGGTCGGGCGATGACGAGAATGGGAGTGCCAATGGCCAAGAATGCCTGACAGAGATCATCGATCAAGGACGGCATTCAAAAAGAATACCATAATGAATGCTTACCTTCACGATAGGAATCCCGATGTGAGGGCCTGCGCCGACGATAGCAAAGGACTTGAAAAGCGCTTCAGACATGCTGCAATGTGTTGTGTTACTGAATTTCAGATTTTGCAATTCTAAATGTCATCAGTTCATATATCTTTTACCGGGTCTTTCATTCCAAAGCGTGCTGTAATCATCTGGCCAGTTGCGCTGACTGAGTCCTATGCCATTTAATCGGGAGTTTACAAAGCTGTACGTTTATTAGTACATAATATATCACGGGCTATGACGATGCATGAGTAAAGTATCACGTGAACAAGAGGCAACCTGTCAGCTTACAAGTATTCTTCAAAAACGCTACTAGTATCGTTATTCTCGAAACATTTTATACAATGAGACTCAGAGACAGTCCCGAAGATTGAGAGCAGGAACTTGAAGGGAATAGCGCTCTGAGCTGATCACTATGTTGACATATCCCCTTGCCACCAACCGAAGTCGTAGATGCTGGATGAGTCGTCACAGACTCGCAACAAGTATATCAGACTTGTCCTGAGCATCTGAGAGTAGCGGGCGTGGTGCTTGGAAGTCATTCATGGATACCATGAAATTCGGCTGACTTCAGCTGAATCAGCCAATGAAATTTAATACCTAATTCACTTGCCTGCAGACAGAGCAGTATTGTTCGTATTCATAGCGAAGAGTGAATGGTATTTGGTGTATTTTTTGCCTGATTCCTCGCTGACCACACCGTCCGAATGCCGTGACATTTCCGCATTCGATAGAGAAGTTGACTATGTGCATAACACGTCTGTGCGAAGGTCGAGCACAGCGCGTTGGAGAGAGACCTTGTGAGGCACAAATACGTCAGTTTTCCAGAACTGCTTCCTATCAGCATAGATGCATTCAGAATTCCAATAATGCTGTTGAAAGAGCAGGAGGAGTCAGGACAATTTCCTGTAAAAGAGCCTAGCTCACGGCACAGTACAGGGTCCAAGACATCGAAAACGCCTGCGAATTGACCGCATGAGCAGTACCCCATGAGATGCTGACATCCCGGTGAAGCACGTCTCCCTTTCAGAGGGCGCAATTAATGGCCTGTCAGAGTAGTGGGGTGGGTGATAACGAGAAGCAAGATCGACGAGTGTGGAAGGACTTGAAAGGAGTTGATGGCAGCGCTTCGTGTCCTCATGATCATGTATCTGAAATGAGTGCCCAATTGGAATTTGACACCAAGTCAATAGCCCGGATCACCGTTTATACTATTACGCGATGCAATTAGGGTGGTCCTAGCAGGACAAACATTGATCAACAACAAGGTCCTGTTGGGTCGTTCCGTCTTATTCCAAATTTGTCAAACCTCCAAAATCATACACCACTCCAAAATCATACACCATCATCCTCAACTATGTCTCTTGCACAGTAGCACCTTTCAGGTTACTGTTCATAATTTTGACTAACTAATATCAGTCAATCCGAACATCCCAATCATTCTCCGGGTCCTCTTCGTTCCATAGACGTAACGGTAAGTTATATAGAAACCTAGATATTACTGGATGCTCACTAGAGCCCACAGAACCCCTTACCAGATGACGATTCCACCATAAAGTTCACCATCTCCCCTGACATAACTGGGAGAATTATGGAATTGCGTGGGCAGCGCCTCCACACCCTGGAATTCCTGCACCGCGACGGATCTCGCTCCACCAATATTGATCTAAAATTATTGGAAAGAAGGAATAATGGATCCTTGGTGCCTACACCTTCTAACCAGTTGTTCCCTTCTTCCAGCCACCTATACTTCATTTACCCAGATGACCGAGTTTATGAAGTATATTTTGCTGATCACCTTATTTCCATCATTAGCCTTCCACATCGAGTTCATCTCGTTATGAACGAAGTTATCACAGAATGAAGCATCTACATATGTAGTGTCGTTTTTTTAACATGTAAATTTCTTGATCAATTGTCTTTCTGGAACTTCCCCGTGCTTGTCCTCCAAACCAGCCATGGATGTGAGCGTGCACTGATTCCTTTCAATATACGACAAATAATAGATGAGTACAAGCGCAATCACAAACTCAGGGTCAACCTCGTTAGCTCCACTGCGGCCCGACGAATGTGGAGCAACGCCGTTATTATTGAGATTAGATGGCAGCTGGCATACGGTAGGCGACTGCAAGTGAATGTTAAAGCTCTGACTGAATGCTCCACGGTCGGCAGTAAGGTCGATGACATCCTCTGCGAGATCTCCCAGATAGTTTTGTAAATGGCTTTGGTATGCTGGAGATGTTGGTGACGGAGCCATTGTGAGCAATGATCATGTTCTTCATGTCGTCATTGCAGAGCCCGTAGTCGACGAGGTTCTTGAGTGACCACGAGCATACAACCTGGAATTCACCAGCAAGGACACGGCGAGTGTAGCTACTATTGATCGCACACGTCAGCTTGCACAATGTGACAAGGAAGTCGAACGTACCTGATGTAGGGCCCAAAGCACCATTGAAAGTGAGAATTTGACTAGTTGAGACAGTCGGCATGGGTGCAACCAACAACGAATTCCATAATCCAGTTTGTGCGATCTTTTTGTTGAGACTTGGTCCAGTTTGACTCTGAAAGATCAGAAGGGCATAGATGCGTTCAGAAATTCTAATAATACTGTGGAAAGAGCAAGAGGACGATTTCCCGTGAAGGAGCTCACAGCACGGTACAGGGTCCGACTTTATTACAGGCTCGCAGCGCCAAGCATTAGACACCTTGTGGGCCGCTTGCACGCTGAATAATGGTTGTCCCAAAAGCGGAGTCGGGATTATGGGTAGCCGCGGTACCTGTTAACAGCTGAATCAGCTAATGAAATGTTTCCGACAGAGGGTACTGTTGTTTCTTCTGTCGTATAAGCAACCTACTATGACTCTGAGGCCGAAGACCAGAATCGATCAAGTACCACCATTCCAGATGGGCCAGGAGTTAACACCGTTCAAGCCTCCCGGCCCCCGAACTCAAGTCGGCTTCTCGAGGATTCTCGTGGGTACCTTTCAAGTACATTCGTAAGGCTTATTCACATGGATGGTAAGCAAGACTGTTGATGAACTTCATAATATTGACGCAGATTTCAGTCAGCAACTGACTGAAGCGATGCGACAACCGATGTCACAGAGTCCTACCCGTCTCACACATAAATATGAGCACCCTTTTACCTTGAAGTCACCCAAAATTCTATTCAATCATCATCACCACAATGTCTGAACAGCTCACTCTATACCTCCACCCGGTGAGCAACGATGCAAATTGAAGAGAAAGACTTGTCTGACCCATAACCCTTTAGCTCTCGCCCTATAGCCAAAAGGTGAAATGACTGCTGACACTCTCACGAGTCTCTGACACGATTTAACAGGTCGAATTAGCTCTCATCGAGGCCAACGCACCCTACACGGGCTACAAAATCGATGTATTCAATAAACCAGAGTGGTTTGTTAGCAAAGTGAACCCCGTTGGCAAGGTATGTGCGATGATGTCCGACATACGTCTATTCTGGAAGATTGATGTAACATCACATAGGTGCCCACTGTAGCATATGGAGGACCCAGCGTCAAGCCCGACGAACCTTCGCCCGCTTCCAGCAAAATCACAGAATCCAATGTCATCCTCGAGTTCTTGGCAGACCTCTATCCAAACTCTGGCCTCCTGCCAAAGGATCCTGTTTCGCGCTCCAAAGTCCGTTCGTTCCTTGATGCGAATAGTAAATCCATCGAGGAGCCGCTTTACGCCTTCCTCGGAGGGGTGGGGTCATATGAGAATGTCTTGAAGGGCATTGAAGTGATCCAAGGACTTCTTGAGGAGGACGCAGATTTCGCAGTTGGAGTTCATTACACCATTGCAGATGCCTCCATCTCGCCGCACATCGCAAGGCTCAGGATCATCACGGAGACTGACGCAGGTAAAGCACCCGCATTCGCACACTTTCCGAAGAAATTGACGCTGATTGATGGAAATAGGCCGATTCCCTGCCGGTATGGGGATCAAGCTGGGTGAGGAGCTAAAGGGACCCAAGTTTGCTAAATTCACGAAATACGCCGACCGAGTATTGCAGCGTGCAAGTTTCAAGCAAACCTTTGATCAGGTGTGTATTCCGCTGCCCTGTTAGTAGGTCAAAATGACTTACTGCTACACTGCATTTAGGAGGGTGTGGCCACATTCTTCAAGACGTTTTACGCGCGCGCACAGTGAACATATACATATACCTGCTAAGATAGAATTAGCTTCGTACGATATAGCTTACTCGCTGTTAGAGATTTGCAGTATATCCAGACGAATATTAATAGACAAATTTACAATTAACAATCGGCAAGGAAAGCTGTACGACAAAGACAGTAGAGATACATCGAAACCTTACATGAGCATACCAACTACTCCTCCATCTCATCTCCACTCTCATCATCGCTGTCGCTATCTTCGCCCTCCGCAACATCAATAGGTTCCAAACTTAGATCATGATCTGCGCCAACGTACGCATCGCAAATGACATAGAGTTTTAAGGCGTGCTCGCCTTTCGGTAGCGTGAACTCCAACTTCACCGAGAGATTCTTGGTGACGGTGACGCGCTTGATTGATAGCAGTTGTTTTGTGCTCGGCTCCCCAACTACGAGCCACCAGTTTGCTATCTTTTTCGTCGGGTAGAAAGGTGCGACAACAGTCTGGTCATCGGAATCCTCATCATCTGCATCACGGGCAAGAGAAACCTGCATGGTGATGGGTGCGCCAGCAGTATATTCTCCCTTCTCGAGCTCGAAGGACACGTCGAGGGTCGGGTAAGAGTTAACAAATGTCGCTACATCACGCCTAGACATACTGTTAGAAACGGTTAAAATGGATACATACAGTAGAACTCACATTTGGCGACCATCCATTTGCAAAAGTTCGGTGCGTTTATCATCTTCCATCTCCATGACATCGTAAACAGACACAATGCCGGCATCCTTGCAACGTTTGATGGTCTGTTGTGAATTTTAATCAGTAGTGAAGAGTACCGAGAGGAATGGACATACCTCGGGCTCAAAGTGGGGGATTTGCTTGAGAGGCGAATCGGTTTCCCACATCGCTTGTACACACATCTGTGACAAATCCATTGCTCCCAGTGCATTCAGCCATGCGTTCGAAGACATGACATCCACGCATGCCGACAACAGGTTCAGAACCTTCTCCAGAACTAAAACTTGGTCCGCCGCCAAGTCTGGTGGCAGCTGGATACGAGAGAAATGAGCCTGAAGTAGAAGGAAGGTCTTGAAGTGAGGTGCCTCGAAGTCTGCACGATCGAGCTTGACGGGAACACGGTCATAGATGCGGCGGAGTATGGTGTCTTCGTGACGCCTGATAGGGATTGACTCGAACTCTGCGGAAGAGGCAACAACCTCCAGAAGACCTTTGAGTTTCGTCCGCTCCTTCAGCGACAGGGTGTACACCTCCACAGTGACGTATGAGATATTGTAGTACGCCGCTATCATCCCGAGGTTCAGTGCTGAAACGTCCATTTCATCTTCTATCGAAATACACTTTGAGTTAACCAAGTCTTGCAAGGTGTTCTCCACGAGTTCCGACAGGTGATCTGACAAATGCTGATGGCTGACATTGTGAAGATTGTAATAGTTGGGGTTTTGAGTCATCCGGCGGTAGAAGTATGTCCATGTCAGGATATCCATCGCATCTTGCTTGTTTTCAATCGTCTTGACAGCGATCTCGGCGAGGAAATAGTCGTGCAACAGATGGGTAGGCAGGTGGGACTCGATGGGAAGACCCTCTGCGAGGAACTTCTTGTAAAAGTCCTTGCGCGTCTGCTGGCACATGAGGACACATCGGCTGCGATCATCTTCCATTGGCCTGCAGGCACGACCTATCATTTGTAGAACGTCCATGACTGGGTAGTCGACATAACGATGTTCTTTGCCCTCATAATATTGCACGCCCATTATGATCACCATATAGCTTGCAACAGGTAGACTCCATGCAGTGTCCTACAGACGCTCAGTTGCTGGTCAGCGATAGGATCGTGGATTACACACCTTAGATGCCACCAAAACCTGGACTGCTCCAGACTGGAATAAGCGTTCGACAATGCGCTTGTCTTGCTTATCGAGCGCCTCGTGATAATACCCAATCCCATGTTTCAGGCAGTCGATAAGACCTTTGTCGCTGATGTGGTCGAGGTGAGGCTGCAAGTCAGCTTCTTCGATATTCAAGAAGCGATCGGGGTCGCTATCTGCTCCGCAATGGATCAACAAGTCGTCAACCGTCAGCCGGCACTGGCGTCTTGACGGAACAAATATGATGACAGGTTTGGTGGGTGAATGCTCAACGATAGAGAGGTAGGCAGGCTTAGACATGGCGATCATCAGTGAAGGGAAATGAGGGATAGTAAAGCTTTGGAGATGTATATCCATATCCAGCGGCCTCGAGCTACAAAACATCATTTAGTAGGCTGAATATTGATTACAAGGTGCAAAATGTACCTAGGCGAGAAGTTGAAAATTGCATGCGATGGTGCGCCCATCCATTCACCGAGATCTCTAGCATTAGCGAGCGAGACACCACAGGCGACGATACGAGTCTTAACCTCCGTCTGCGCAGCGACGTAGCGGGTCCTAGATATCACCACTTCGTACGTCGGACCGACTTCCCCACCTACAAGCTGGATTTCATCAGCAATCAATAGGCCGATGTTCTGCACATTCTTGCGCTGTCGCCATCTCCGAGACAGGATATCCCACTAGAGATATCGGTTGAGTGAGATTTACGACATGATTGAAGAAACTAACCTGCGATGGGGTGCAAACAACAACATCCCCCTTCTCAAGAAGTCGAAGGTCAGCGCTGGTGTCTCCTGTAAGGCTTACTATCTCTTTGCCGCCCTGCAGGCCGCTGAACTTCCGACGCCACTCTGCAACACGTTGATCAACCATCTCCTGGTAGGGCTCGATACAGACCGCCCTGGGCTGCTCGCGTTTGCTCCAAAGACGGAGCAGAGCGAATTCAGCACAGATAGTCTTGCCGCTTCCGGTAGGCGCGCCAATAAAGACATTCTCATCAGATGTGTAGAGAGCCTGGAAAACCTGCGTCTGAATCTTGTTGAATGTTTGAATGGTGGATGAGTAGATGCTCTCGAATTCCTTGTTGTGTAGGGCAGACAGCGGGAGTGGCTGGAGTTCGAGAAGAGGAGTGGGAGGTGGGAACTTTTCTGGGAGAATCAAGTGTTTGAAGGAGATCGGTAGTCTGGTCTCGGCATGTAGCCATCGGTCGGATACAACAGATATGTAGTAGTTCGGGGGGACGGGTTCAAACATCGGAACCGTGATGGTGACGTTATGTTCATCCTCTGCATAGCGCTGGCGTAAAACGAATGAATCGTGGAAAAGAACAATCTCTCCATCGACGTCTTCAACCATGATGAGGAACGTTTCAGCTGTCCCGTGGGTCTTCTCATCCCATCGGAAGTCAGGAACAATAGACAAGTCGATACGAAGAAGAGAACGGGTGATAGGCTGCACTTGCGCTTGCAGCTGCAACTTGGGGAAGCTGTGCACCAATCGATGCACGAGCCTTCCGGCGTTTGGAATGCCGATAAGCTCACCAATTTCAGGAGGGTCGAGATCAAAGTAGCGATACCATGGCTAATGAAAATTATCTTAGCACGTCCCTTACTTGGACTGATGTAAACTTACGAATTGTTTGCCCTCTGCTTTTCGGATGACCTCCTGTGGAACACCCTTAAATTGGCGAAGCGGTGTCATGGAGCCCCACCTGAAAACCAAACAATCAGTTGATGATCAACGACCTTATTAAAAACTACCAACATTCGTCGCTCGACCATCTTACATAGGTCAAGACATGCACGCGCTGGCACTGCCCACCCTCGCTTCAGGCAAATCTCAAACATAGCACGAAGAATACTGTAACATGTGTGAGTTGGGTAAACTGACTTGAATCAACACATACCGGCCAGCAGATTGCTGAACAAAGACCATATCGGCCACGAGAGCAAAGCCTAATTATCCAATCAGCACAATATGGTAGACGGCTGAATCGTTACCAACCGTCAAGTTTGAGTTGCGATATATATGCTTGTAGGAGGACGTTGATCTTCGCTGCAGGTTCATCGACGCCTTCCTTCACAGGAATGGGCACACGTTCTAACAATTTACCAAGTTCAAGCTTCTCCTCTTGACGCACCTACAAAAATGAATATAAATGTCGAGACTCATATTACAAACAGGAAATATGTGACATACCGGCAGAAGTTTGAACTCGTTTGAGAGCGCAAACACCCGGAAGAGTTCCAGTGTCGACATGGTTGGCCTAAGATGCTGGTTGTACGTAGCCATCGAATTGTATGTAACATAGTAGTGAGACGCAATACGACCAAGCTCGGTGCTCTGGAAACGACCAGATGCACGTTCGTACTTGATGAGATGACATTTCTCCAGCAGAACGGCGGCAGAATGGGCAATGTCAGCACGCTTCTGGATAAGACCATTGTCGTCCTCCTGGTAATCCACCCCAACACTATACAGTCCTGGGGACTTCAGCATGCGGACATAACTGTGGGAAATGTCAGCACTTTTACCGCTTTGAGAACAAGTGAGCTTACAGATAAGTGTACCCCAACCACTGGACGGCCTCATCACGGTTGCGAACTGTTCCAAGAACAATCTCTGCGTTCAAGTTATCCGCCAGCTTCGACACGAACTGAGACTCAATCGGCAGTTGCTGGTTCAGCAAGCTGAGGTAGTACTGCAGCTCGGCGTGGTTCGTGATGATGATGCCCTCGCCATACGTGTCATATTGCGGACGACCAGCACGACCAAGCATCTGCAACACATCCTGGGAAGAGAGCTCAACCCAGCGGCCTTTCTCCGGGTTATAGATCTGCGTGCCCTTGATGATGACGGTGTGTGCCGGGAGGTTCACACCCCATGCGAGCGTTGCCGTGCAGACAAGAACCTGGACCGCACCATCTGCAAAAAGCTCCTCGACAAGATTCCTGTCTTCTCTAGTCATACCGGCGTGGTGAATAGCGAACCCAAACGGCAAGAGGTCGCGCAGATTGCTATCTTTGACATTGCCTGCTTCCTCCGTGAGGATCTCACGCGTCGCTGAGTCAGGACGAACGAACTGCGTTATCGTCTCTTTCTCCATGGCCATGTCGCGGATGAACTTGGCAGTCTTGGCGGTCTCCTTGCGAGAGTGCACGAATACAAGGGTCTGATTTTTGCCCGCTTGGTCAAGCACCTTCTCGTAGCAAACCTCATTCATGACCTGAAAACGCTTGATAGCCTTCTTCTCTGTGACACCAATGAATTGTTGCTGAAGCGCACATGGACGGTACGAGGCATCAAAATAGAATAGGCCTTTCGATTCGTCCACGCGGAGGAATGTCGCAACATCTTGGTAGTTTGGAAGTGTAGCTGAGAGACCGACCAGGCGAACGTACTCTCCCGTTTGCTCCATCCTCCGTATCGTACGTGCCACAACGCTCTCTAGCACGGGTCCACGTTCATCGTGCAACAAGTGAATTTCATCAATAATCACGAGCCGAACGAGGTTTGTATAGCTCGTATCGGTGCTCTTGCGCGTGATGACATCCCACTTCTCGGGTGTGGTAACAATGATCTGGGTCTCCGAGATCTGCTGTTTCGTCATTTGAGAGTCTCCCGTGAGCTCGCCAACCTTGATTCCGAAAACGTTCAGCCGCGCGTTGAAATTTCCAACCATTTCTTGAACAAGAGCCTTCATGGGCGCGATATAAACAATTTTAAAATCGTCGAGGGCAAATTCGCCTGTAGCCTCGTCGCGATATTTGGACAACTCATTAAGGATAGTAAGCATAGCGACGTTGGTCTGCAAGGTCAACTTAGTGCCTGAAAGATGAAAAGTATAACACAACACCGCTCACCTTACCAGCGCCGGTAGGCGCACAGAGTAGGAGGGGCTCATCCGTCCCGAAGGCAATTGGGTAAAGCTTGCTCTGAACTCGATTGAGCTTGGGCACAGTGAATGCCTTTCTTGCCCACTCTGGCAGTGCAGTAACAGGTACAAGCTCTTCCTCGCCACCTTGCTTTTTCTGGGGTGCAGGGACATGAATCTCCTCATATCCCTTGCGTGCCCGCTTGAATGAGCCCTCAGGAAGCTTGCACTTTTTGTTGGACATCAAATGTCCCCCCTGGCTGAATGCCATGCTCTCTAGATCGACCGTGCGCTTTGGTTGCACTGTAGAGCCTGGCGCAAGAGTTGCTGTTTTTGGTACTGTTAGCTTTGTCTCGTCCACATCCATGGCATCATCCTGCGTCTTCTTGGCCTGGCGGTCTCCAGCAAGCTCCCGCAAGATCCAACCAACACCCTTCTCTCGCATAGCAACCTCGACATTGATCCGCTCGTCTGCGTCGCTCCGCATGAGTTTCGTACACCATACTACCACATCCCGATTTTTGAGGAACTTGGTGATCACGTGGAAGCTCTGGAACTCGAACAGCTCCATCAACTGGTTCTCACAATCGCGCAGGCCTGATTCCGAGCCGAGAATAGAGAGGACAGACGCTGCTTTATCCGCTGCAGTAACTGGATCCGGGTAAACTTCCGATATCTGACGTTGCACCCAGAAGCCATCGATTGCGTGCGGCGAGACAATGTCTTTATCTGTTTTGGCCTTTCCAGTTCCACGAGTTGACGAGCCGCCGATGACGAGTTCCTCGTCACCTGCTTCCTCAGCCACTTGTGAGGTTTCATCTACTTCGTCCTCCTCTTCGTCACCTTCCTCGTCTGAACCGTCCCGAATTTCATAGCCTTCATCGTCTTCATCCTCCTGTTCTTCGTCGTCGAATACGACTGCAACTCCAACTTCATCGTCAATTTCTGCATCCTTGCGCTCCATATCCGGATCTGCCATCGTCTCATCTTCAGCGCCATAGTCGGTGATTTTTTGCGCTCGGGCTACGAGCTGAGAAAACACGTCGCTAGAGATGGGACCCAGTACCTCCTGAACCTCTTTCTTCTTGTCAAAGTCCTTCATAGACTCATTCTTGAGTGTTTCAAGGACGGCGTCGGTTGCACTGCGAACAATGTCCTGTGCTTGGTCGCCCAGCACCTGGTGCACCGTGGATAGCATGACTTCATATACCTCACGTGTTTCGGCAGTACGGGGGCGGTATGAAAGTCCTTCAACATCTTGTGTCGCGTCGATAATGTCTGTGTATCCGAAACCAGCTTCTGCACGTCGTTTCACGACCTTTTCTGGAGCTTCCTGCTTGCCCGATTCTCCTGCTTTTTTCTTCTTCTTCTCAACATCTTTAGGCGCTTGACGTTGAACGCGTGAGCCCATCTCGCGAGGGTCAATCCGCCCTGCGAGGGAAGTAGGGGCGCCATCGGGCTCTCTGTCTCTCCGAGGCAGAGCAGACCTGTCAGCGGTCAAGACAAGGGATGAAATAGCACCATAGTTATAGCCAGAAAGATCTGGCTTGCCTCCTGGCCTCCCAGACATTGGACAAATTTAGTGGGGATGGAAAAGGTTGAGAAAATCACGAACAACAATCGACTGTCGTCGTCGTTGACGCTGAAGACGAGCAGACCTAAATTTCCAGTTTGTGTTGAGTAAGCAGTTGATTACGTGATCATGTGGCTGTGTCGACCAGAAAGCGCCTCATCAACTGCCAGCGCTTCAATTGAACGTTCTCAGCACTCCAATGATTCATACAAGCTTGGTGCTACTTGCGTACATATCCCCTACTACCCTTTCCAGCTTTAATAACTTTGCTTAAATATATGCAAGATCTCGATGGTGCACCAACAATACACTCGAAGTTATCTTGTTTCTTCTGACCTGCGAAAAATCTTTCTGTGAGTTCAATTCTCAAACGTCGCAATATTATGAGGTCGAACGTTCAACGAGGCACAAATAACCAATATTACAGGGCCACATGCATACAAAATAACCAGCGATAAGTATACCAAGTGATTAAATGCATATCTAAAGCATCGTGATCAACAGTATGTTCTACCTTGTCACGCCGGTAGTGTTCTCGAAGTTCAGGCTCACAACTAACTCAAAACTGCTCAAGGACTCAAAGTGAGGGCAGGTGCACAAACCAACTGTGATTTGCTTTTGCGCTAAGAAATTGGCCCACAAGCCGAAGCGATGCCTTGCTGGTGGCTAAGTGACCGATTTCCGAGTTGCAGCGTCCACAGGCTGGTTCCTTGATTCAAGTATCCAGTAAATGGTGAGACATAACAATGTCATTATAAATATCTCGTTAACCAACCATAATCCCACAGACTTAGAGAACTTATGTGCAAGTGTGGAACACGCCAACAGGGCCAACGATGAGCGCTTGAGCAGAGGGGCGTGAAATTTTGGCCTAGCAGGGCCTTGCTCAGTGAGGCTAAGATCATTTGTGTCGGAATAAGAATAGAGTATCAGTGTACGACGGCTCGATCGATCGGGAAAGCAATCGGTGCTTCACCTACAGCCACCGGTCATTGAGCACAATCGGTCCTGGGATAGGGAACATCTATCAGATCGTAGGAAACTTGGGCGACTAGACCCCCAACGTCAGACACAACTAGCCTCTCAAAATCCGAAAGGATTGGCCAGAAAGTTTTATCGTCGGAACAGTCACCTGGGTGGAGTTCGGCAAAATGGAGAGAATCCTCGCGACAGTTGATATCACGCACGATGTTCCCAGTTGGAACAGCCATGATTGGGTTATGTCCGCTCTGGTCTCACTCTCGAGATCGGGGCTATCAGACATCATGGTCATGTCTCAAAACAGGTTGCACGATCTGCATGACAACATGTGCTAGCTGCTGGAGAGACGGCCCAGGATTGAGAATATGGTGGAATATGTGGCAGCAAAGATCTCACATGTATAATGAGCAACAAGAAGACGCACGAATAGCACTGGAATGCACCTGATCATGACTTACGTGGTGTACGCGGACTACATACATAGTAGAGTATGTATGTATATCACAGATCACCAGCCCAGTCGTAGACGAGTCGAAAATCAAAAGCAAAAGTAAAAGAGTAGTACAGGAAATCCTTCATCAAACAATCCATCATGATATCACCAAGCATAATTCGGTAAAAAAGAAGCTGGCATCTTCAAGCAAACCGGGTAAATTGCCACGATCCACTCCCTGCGTGGTCATCCTCTACCATGACTCCGATTGCGCTAGCCCGAAATTTCGTGCTATCATGCACAACAAGACACAGGCACGTCCCTCTATGACTTTCAACTGGCAATCTATGCAGTCGCGCCTGTCCTGTTCCGTTGTGGGTAGGTACCACTGTTGTTCCACCCTGGGAGCGCATCACAACCAACTGCGTATTTCTCCAAACCTTTGCTGCCATGGATGCATAAGCCGTGAACCCGTATCCTCTCGTATATGGCTTGTCTCCCACTAAATCATCCTCCGAGTCCTCCAATTTAATCGTGCCGTCGATGTATCCAGTCGCCAGGTTGAGCAACGCCTGAGCTAGCCCAGATCCTCCCACAGCTTTATCGACGTCGCACGCAAATCCGACGTGTAGGCCAAATAATAAGTTCCAGATGTCTTCGGGGCCGTATGACAGCTTTTGGAGCATGTTGATAACTCCCTTGATGTCTTCCGGTTCTGATTGCCATCTTATAACGCCAGTCGACCGATGCGGAATGCAAACACCAACGGCTCCTCCACGGACAACTGACATCTGAGGAACTTCTACGGAACGCCACTGCGTGATAGCACTGGCAGGGGTTGCTAACACAGTTGCAGGTACGGGCACCATGGACATTCCTTCACATGTGGCGTCTCTGTCGACTACGTGGCTCCATCTAAGCCAGGAAAAGTCCCCTTTGGAGCTGGCTTTGTCCACAAGGTCGGCGAACACTTTCCCCACTGGAAGCCGATAGTCAGGCGTGATTGTCTCTAGACGACACACGCCAAGCAGAGAGTACGCCATATCATGAGTAACGGTAGATTGACGCCTCCATACGCTCGATATAGCTGTCCCGAGCGGCATGTATGCCTTCATCGCGTCCGACATGGAATGAACTGAGTCCCAAAAACTAGATGATTGCCCCAGCAAGTTGTCTTTCTTCTGTGTCGCTGCCCGTCGACTAATCGGGTGAGAGATTTTGAGGACGTCGGAAATGGGAATAGTTTCCTCTTTCTCTCCCACTAAAAACGTTATGTGGTTAAGAACGGCCTCTTGGAACGTCCAGACACGCGTCCACCACCTGCTGCTGAATAGCTTGTGCAACGCCTTGTTTGAACCTTGGGAAGCGAACATGTACATCCCATGCGTGTCCCCAGCTTGTTCAAGTGCACGGAACCCATCTAAATCTATCATTCCGGTTCCTTGCTCCACGACTCTGCTTGTCGTTTGGTCTATCTCCGGTACAAGGCATAACACTGCTGTGGCCCCGCGGTATATATCCGCCATCTTCGCAAGCTCAACCATCTTTACTGGTTCATTGTCCTGGTCAATGCAGATTGCATCGATCCACAGAGCATATGAGGTGTGTTTCGAGAGTCGGTCGGCGATGTGTAATGCTTGCTCTGTGACCCGCCTACCTTCCCATTCTTTGAAAGAAGGACGGATGTCCCACGTATAACTGATTGCGATATAAGGTTCAGCAGAAGATGCAGAGTCGACCAGCTTTCCGTCCCGGATGCAGTTCTGGGGTCGCGCATAGGTCGTAGCGGCCTTGACGTTGCTCCTAGGATTGTCTTCAACTTTGGTTAGCTTCACCATAAGTTTGTGCCATACTCAGCGTTTTTGATAATCTGATGCCATGTCAAGAATGATGTCTTTCGCTCTGTCACGTTCTTGTAGTCTCTCAAGTACGCTCTGCACCTGGGGATGGCGGCATTATACTCCATCATCTTCCCGCATTGATGGCGCTCGTTTTCGCACTTCCAAATGTTCATTTGAGAGATTCCAGTGGGACAGGTTGGCATTTGCATGGTTTGTGATGATGCGAGTAGATACGGATGGAAGCTGTGAGGGGCTGCGAGAGACAAACGAGGGACTCAGTCTGAGTATAATAGACTAAGGTGGAACGACGAGGAATGTCGATGGAGGATTATATACCTGTCTGCGTTAGCGATGATTTGTCTATGAGCTATGGCATGCTGGCGCTTGATCCCTTAATAACAGCAGGCGGCTCGGTGGCTATGACATCCACCACATGATGCCATGTTGCTACGCGTTTGTTTGCTGTTGGTCTGTAACGCACATCTCTCCTTCGTGTAGTAAGTGCGTGTATGAGTATTGAGCAAATTACATAATTGTCATGCTTCTCACATTCAACCCTCCAAGTAATCCTAGAGTGCTCGGAAAATGACATTCACTCAACCAAGACATTACACTTAATCATCTTGCATAGATGAAAGTAACTCCGAAATGCATGCTGCCCCAGGTGCAACAGACGACGATGACTTTGCCAAGCCACCCCTCGGACTCCCAACTCGGTTCCCTATACTCGCCTATGTTTCCTGCATCAACACCTGCCCGCCCGGACTCTATCATTTTCTCACACGAGGTAGCACCCTAGGCACCAAAGCCATGCGGACGGAGTCGTTCATCGAAAGCTTTCCTACTCCTTTCTCTCCCTGCCCCGCCTTCAACGACCGTCCCACCCGTTCTACATCTCCCAGTCTCTGCCTATGAATCGCGGCCATCATTATGTGACATGCTTGAACAAGCACAACCGCCATTACGAATGTATACTCTACAGACGCATACCATAGGCGATCATGATATGAAACAGCGTTTCCGTTCACATTGCGCTTATCTAGATCTTGTCGAACGTTTTCGGAAACAGTAAGAAAGTTAGAATCAGAAGTCGAAGTAGGGTGTTTCACAAGGGATCTAGGTGTGTTTTATCAGGCGCAGATACTTATGATTATATGGTCTACAGACTCATGTCCAGTATGACGTTTCAGCAGGAGCAACAGTCACCGACGCTGCATCGTGGACTGATCTGTACGGAAATGTTATTGTCCTCGCATGTCTCATCTAGCATCTACCAATTTCACAAAGATCACGACCACCCCACTTGACGATGCATCGAATCTACAAATTACTAGTAACTCGCGCGTCAGCCATACTGCGCCGATGTGAAGGCAGAAACACGACCCACTGTACAGAAAGGAAACTTCTGTCATGCAAGTCAGTCACGTTATCAAACCCAGGGAAATTACTGATACTCACGCAAAGCCCCCAAGTGCAGTGCTGGCAATTTATGTCAATCCAGCAAAAGCTGGGACATTTCTGGGCACTATCTTCAACGGGCGTCGCAGAGATCGATGATGCTAAAGTAGCAGTGACGGCAAGGACAATTGCAAAGGAGAAACGCATCGTGTGTGAGGATGTGATATGAGGTGAAATAATTTTTAACGGTTAGAACGAAGGAACCTCACTTTTATATGCTGAATACCATTTGAGGAAGAACTCGTCCACCATTGGTACACTAGAATCCCCCCAATAACCCTATATTCGACCACATAATGTCTACAATGCCAGCAGAGTATCTTCTGGCAATTTGGTATGGATCCAGTGTTTGAAACTTCTTAATCTCGTACTCCTGTACATCATGCATCATGATTGAAACGAAGACATCTCGATCCCAGAATATCCACCTCCAACCCCATCCGAAAATCCAAACTCCATTTGCACTAGCACAGTCATCGTTTCCATGCGCTAATCTAAACACGCATTTCCAGCGGCTCGGTGTGTGCCACCATCTTCATATAACGCCAAGGGATATTGATACACGTGGACAAGCTGGTACACTACTACATACTTGCCGCCCTACTATTCCGCCGCCAATGATTGATTCACCCCCAACCTTCCTTCGCATCAGCCTGAGATGTCCACCCGATCTCATCTGCAGTTCCCAAAACGAGATGAGACTCCCTCGCGCAAGCACCGACTCTGACGCCCCCCGGCCATCTCTTGACTGGTTTTTAAGCAGCTCCCGCTCCTCCTTTTCATCCTCAAGCTCATCTGAAGAAAGCGCCGCGTCCCCACCTCTTCTCCCTCTCACGCCGAGACCTGAAACCCACCAATTTCGCAGTCGATGGAGCTATCCCACGGTATTCTGGCTCGCTGCTGGTCCTCCATGCACAATTCTGAATTCGTTGCTTAGCGTGTTTGTGTCGAAATAGAAGTTGAAGTGGGGATTAAGATCGGTGGCGCCTCTTCCACTTGCGATCATGTCTACACCTCTTGTTCTTGTGCATCACCAACTTCACAAACGCGGACCAACACCCAGACCCAAACGCGCGTGCAGAGTCTGTTCAAAATGCTCCTAGTACGAGTGGTGATCCTACGACGCCTCCCCACCTAGTGTACCCACGCCCAAATACATCCCCCGCCAGGACTCGCGCTTGTCGATGTCTTTGGGGTGGTCGTATAGTAGGCGCTGTCTGGGAGGTCGAGGAAGCCGATTCCTGTTGACACGTTTCCGAGGACTTGATGGGGGGTCGATTTTCGTGTGTGCTGTCTTTGAGTTTTTTTTTGTGTTCTTGTTCTCACTTTTGTTGAATGTACGATGTCCCTTTGTTCTCGTTCATGACGACGACGGTTCGTATTGTCTTTCCATCTCTCAGTCTCTGATACGCTTGCTCTGACACCTTTTCATTCCGTCACGTTTCTGCTACACTACTAATCACTCTCGACGCTAGGCAATAAACCTATTTAGTAGTATGTAAAGTCACTTCTCAATCGACAGAAAGTTACGCCAACTTCCAACGGTGCATCGATCAAAACTACAAATCACCAATAAGTGTCACTAGAGTGATAGCGAGACTTGCCGCATGTTACGTCCAAACATCCAACATGTAGTACTTGGCAAGTATTATCGAATCAAGCGCCAGCGGAGTGGTACACAAACAAGTATTCGAGGTCCTACAGAGGATCTCGTGATCAAGAAGAAGAAGAGTCAAAATTGAGCGCAACTGTGAGCGCGGCTGTCAGGGCCATACGAATAGAGCGTTTAGTACTAGGAATTGAATTTTATATTTGGCCATCTACGCTCACACAAGCACAAGCAGGTAAGAATATTTTGTACAAGTCACGTGTAAAGCTTGTTGCCCACTTACTACTAACTAGCTTCAAAGTAGTGCGCCGGTTTCCCAATAACTTCCTTCATCACCCTACTCGAGCGCGCTCTGCGCGAGCGCACTTTCCGGAAGATCGTCACAATGGCAGTTCAGACTACATCCGATCACCCCAGGAAACTCGCTGGGTACGACTTTTACCACCAGATCCTCGGTAGCCCAAAGTTCATCGTTGCGCCGATGGTAGACCAAAGTGAGCTGGTGAGCAGAACTCATGTATATTATCCATTACTCTATGTTTACTCGACTCAGGCCTGGAGAATTTTATCACGCCGATATGGTGCCCAGGTACGTCTCCGATTGCCGTCACTTTTTATCCTTGTCATTCACTTATTGCATCTGCTCAGCTTTGTTACACACCCATGATAAACGCCAAGATGTTTTCTCCCCCTTCTGCACATGCATATCGTGCTCAGGCATTCAATACTTCCTGTCTCGAAGAAGGCTCAAGTACACACGACCGCCCGCTCATTGTTCAATTCTGTGCCAATAGTCCCTCACAGCTCCTCACGAGCGCACTCGCTGTACAAGATCACTGTGATGCCATTGATATAAATCTTGGGTGTCCTCAGGATATCGCAAGAAAGGGACACTACGGGAGCTTCTTGATGGATGAGTGGGAGCTGATTCATGACTTGAGTGTGTTTTTATCATTGTTTGATATTAGAATTCTAATTTTCAAGGCTAATGATGTATCCGTCGGAACAGTCAACGTACTTCATGAAAACCTCTCCGTACCCGTTACCGCCAAGTTCCGAATATTTCCTTCCGTAGAAAAAACAGTGGCTTACGCCAAAATGCTGGAATCCGCAGGGGCCCAGATCCTCACTTGCCATGGTCGCTTGCGCACACAACGCGGACAAAATACTGGGCTCGCAGACTGGTCACACATCAAAGCGGTGAAAGAGGCAGTACGGGTGCCTGTGTTCGCAAATGGTAATATTTTATTCCATGAAGATGTGGAGAAGTGTCTGAGAGAGACCGGCGTGGATGGGGTGATGAGCGCTGAGGGGCAGTTGTATAACCCTGCCTTATTTGCTCCTGCACCATCTGGGAGTCCATCATCAACCCTGACAGGTGCACACCTGCCCCATGCGGACCTTGCGCTTGAGTACTTGGCTATCGTCAAGAACCTCAAGACCCCAACATCGACGAGCGCGGTCAAAGGCCATTTGTTCAAAATCATGCATCCCGCTCTGGGCAGGGAGACCGATCTGAGGGAGAGATTAGGACGGATAAGAGGGCCGAATGTCGTTGAGGAATATATTGAGGTTGCGAAAGAGATGAAGCAGCGTATGGAGAGGGATGCTGCCGTGGCGATGGAGGGGGGACAAATGATCGACGATTTGATCACGATCGAGCCTACGACAGGGCTCAGAGTCCTGCCGCATTGGCTCTCCCAACCGTACTTCAGACCGCTAAAGTCTCCAATAGAAGCTTTGAAACGAGCATCTTCGCCGATACCCTCTCACGAGGACGTGAAGAGGGCGAGGCTTTCTGGGCAATCTGCCGTAGGCGATACAGATATTTCTTTGTGATTACTGCATCTTTCAGCGTTCTTTTATAGAATAGATGTTTGCACACTGCGTAGGTCAAGTTCGGAGCGACAGTACTTCAGTCCCTAACATCCGGATGTTGTCGCGTGAGCAGGTCACAGCGTTTGCGATTTACGGCTAGAACGCGCGGGATCAAAAGAGAAGGTGCGCTCCGAATCTTTGATGCAGGCATTTCGCATTAATTCGTTTTCGACAGGCATGTTTCGTTGTATCACGCATCATGGTAGTGAAAGAGAGTATACCGGAGTTGCATTCTGAATGCTAACAATACCGCGAAAAGAGCAAGATCACGCCATATGTACGCCCCTGGAACCGCGGTGCCCCGCGTGCAAAAGCCTCAAAACACAGACCTCAAGTGAAGCGTGAAAAGAGCTCGAGTAGAGTGCACACGTGTCAACTCCGCGAAATCTCGAGCCTATCGGCCACTCGAAAGATAATCAGTCTGAAACACTCAAATGATGGTTAATGGTTCGCAATCGTTGTATGTTACATATGTCAATATCCACTTATGTGCCTATTTAGCCAAGCCGAACCTCTTGGTGAAAACCTCTGCCACAACGTCCTATCGACAATTCGTTATGATAACAGCAATCATCGGCAAAGTAGCGGACGCACCTCGTGGAATGTGGACTTAAAGCTCTGCCTTGCTAGCAATCTTTGCACATAACCATTGAATTTCGCATACTTAGGGTCCTCCAGAGCTTTCAAAAAGCTCTTCCTTTCCTCATCTTTGTAGGCACCAATTCCCTTCTGCACCATCACGGTCAATCTTGCCCAAAACGGGGCCAATGCGATGTCTGCAATGGTGTACTGGTCGTTAACAGCATATTTTACCCCGTCAGGTAGAAGGTTCTGAATGGCATCCACGCCGGCCAAGAGAACGGTATGGGTGCCTTCCGGGTTACCGGATGCAAACTTCATGAAATTGGGACCGAACTTGGTGGACACGACCTCGATGAAGAAACGGGCCTGGGCGCGCTGCACAGGGTCCGCAGGTACGATACCGGAGGAGGGGTACAAATCGCCGATGAACTCGACAAGGATCAGCGACTCTGCCAATTTGATAGACTCGGGAGAAGGATTTTCTGGGGGAACATCGGGACCACCATATGCGATAGCCGGCACCTAGTAGGACGAATCTACTTCAAGATGTGATCACTTTGCAAGCAAGAGTGTAGCGCATACCTTGCTTGCAGGGTTCACCTTTGGGGCGTACCACTCTGGCTTATTCCCCAGATCGATTTCGTATCTTTTGAATGGAGCGCCGACCTCGGCGAGGGCAATTTCAGTCTGAATTGGTTGAGTTACGACAGGTACAATTGTCAAGGTTGACAAACACATACCCTCTGAGCGTAGGGGCATATCTAGTGTGTGCATGGGTCAATGTCAGTAGATGGATTCATAGCGTGCTGCAAGTAGTATACAGTACCTTCGCGGTGTAAAGGGTGATCTGTTCGTGAGGCATGTTGTCGAAGTGGGAGATTCGATGAGTTGGATACACTAGCTCAGATACTTATACATGGGTTGAGTTGGTGCATGACTAACTGAATGATCTTGAGGACTGATCGGGATATCTATACATGAGGAATATGTGATGAGTCTGACGCAATCGTGATTAGTTGCTTTATCAGCGAGCGCCACTGCTGCGGTATCTGCCGCGCCGTTCGGGCCAATTTAATCTCAGTGGTGTTCTTCTAAAGCGTAGTCGGGTACAATAGCATCGCTGTCTTCTTGGAACATAGTGGGTACTAGATATGATGCAAAACAGAGGCCTAGAGGCTAGGACTTAGAGTGAACGACGACTGCGAGCTGGGCAGAAGCAAAAGGCGCTGCGCCACCTCGCTTATTTTGCACGTAGACTATATTCTACGCAAGCCTCGTGCCTCGGCTAGCTTAGAATGCCAACTCGTGAGTCGTGACCACGTCTGAGATGCTTAAGTGTTTGACGTACTAGCTATTAAGACTGGTCGACTGGTCGATATCGGAGAAATTTGGCAGGCGAAGCACGGAGTTTTACTACATAATTTTTTAGCAGGTGCCGGTCGTACACAATGCTGGATGTCCGAGTCTCAACTCAGTAGTCGTCACTCGAGAGTGAATTACTTACCACAAAACAATTTCAGTCTCTAGCCCGATGCCACTACTTGCCCCTGCTTGAGTACTGTTAGGTGAGTAGTGCGATAGGATACCGTAGAGTACGACCTGTAACAACGACATGCACTGCTTGCAATCCAAGATCCATGATGTACATGATATATTATCAGAGAGATGTTACTTGGACATATAACCAGACGATTAACAGGGGATAACGGCCTGAGGCCTGAGTAGTCGATTGAGGTGTCGAGGTGTGAAAATTCAATGGTACTACTCATGTAGCTGGTACCATTAGACAGGTGATCCATCGATTATGAAAAGCTTTGAGCGTGTCATTAGTATGGGCGCTTTGACTGCAGTTCGAACGGCAGACTGTAATGGTCACTCAGTTGACACTGTCGTAACTTCACCCTTGTTTCTCATAAAGACAGTATATTTAATATTGACCATTTCCTTGTTAGCCAACTGCAATTAGTACCATTGGCTAGACAAAAAAAGACAATGCCAAGCACTCAATTGAACCAACATTTGGCAAGTCGCACCTGCATCACCGATGAAATAAATTCCTCGCTCCTCGTTCTCTGAAACACATCGTGGCAGATTACTACCTACAACGAAACACACCCTGAAAGGCCTTCGGTACCTTCTCCGAGTGGTGTCAAGGGTGCAAAGAGTACACCGGAGTCGCATTCCATGAGTTTGTCTTCTGTCAAAAGGCCTCCAGCTATTAATGTCAGTCTAGAGTGTCAACTGTGGGAGAGCATGGAAGCCGCTTACCCACCTGTGGGACTTCCCGTTGCCAGCAGCATACATGGTGGCCAACTTGTGGACATAATCAGCAAGAACAACGAGATGTCGTGAGACGACATGGTCAAATGCTCGAATGTATACCTCGTAAGCTAAGCAGTGCCACTGACCGTAAGGCACACAATTTCGGGGTCTACCTTCTGCGACAGATAGGACGAAACACACTGGTACGGAATGGGTGGCGCACTGAGGCACGATGATTAGTTGTGATTAATTTTTTGGGTGTTCCCTATCACGTGGATCCAGAATTGTCTCACTCACCAATGTTTCTCCTCTCATCCTGTAGTAAAAGCACACTGAGTGGTTTTATTTATCTTGGCTGGAGGACCCACGTGGGTATCACCTCGAGCCTATAGGGCCACTCGATAGAGAATCAGTCTGAAACACTCGAATAATGGTTGATGGTACGCAATCGTTATGTTACATTATGATGATCATGTGCTTATTTAGCTAAGCCGAACTTGCTGCTGAAGACCTCCGCCACAACGTCCTATCGGCAAGTTATTATGATAGCAGCAATCATCGGCAGAGTAGCGGACGCACCTCGTGGAATGTGGACTTGAAGCTCTCCCTCGCTAGCAATCTTTGTATATAGGCGTTAAATTTCGTATACTTGGGGTCCTCCAAACCCTTCAAGAATTTCTTCCTTTCCTCGTCTTTGTAGGCACCAATTCCCTTCTGCACCAACACGGTCAATCTTGCCCAGAACGGGGCCAATGCGATGTCTGCGATGGTGTACTGGTCGTTAACAGCATATTTTACGCCGTCAGGTAGAAGGTCCTGAATGGCATCCACGCCGGACAAGAGAGCGGCATGGGTGCCTTCCGGGTTGCCGGATATAAACTTCATGAAATTGGGACTGAACTTGGTGGACACGACTTCAATGAAGAAACGGGCCTGGGCGCGCAGCACAGGGTCCACAGGCACGATACCAGAGGAGGGGTACAAATCGCCGATGAATTCGACCAGAATCAGCGACTCTGCCAATTTAATAGACTCGGGAGAAGCGTTTTCTGGAGAAACATCGGGACCACCATATGCGATAGCCGGCACCTAAGACAAATCTACTTCAGGATGTGATCACTTGGCAAGCAAGAGAGTAACACATACCTTGCTGGCAGGGTTCACCTTTGGGGCGTACCACTCTGGCTTATTCCCCAGATCGATCTCGTATCTTTTGAATGGGGCACCAACCTCGGCGAGGGCAATTTCAGTCTGAATTGGTTGAGTTACGACAGGTAAAATTGTCAAGGATGACAAGCACATACCCTCTGGGCGTAGGGGCACGCCTAGTATGTGAATGGATCAATGTCAGTGGACGGATTCATAGCGTGCTGCAAGTAGTATACAGTACCTTCGCAGTGTAAAGGGTGATCTGTCCGTGAGGCATGTCGTTCAAGTGGGAGATTCGATGAGTTGGATATAGCTGAGATACTACTTATACGTGGGTCGAGCTGGCGCATGACTAAATGATCTCCGAGGACTAGGTCGGGATACTAGAATATAGTACGATGAATCTTCGGACGCAATGACGGTTGCTTTATATATCAGTGCTGACTGATCAAACTGGCAACTGCCAATGTGCGACCTGCGGATGAATTCAGCTTATTAATTGTTTCAAGGATATCCCAGATCAAACTCACCTCGCAGGTTGCGGCGATGTTGACGGGTCGATGAGCACTGAGAATCGATACTTGTCCAAGTTTGAATAATAACAAGCGCTGCAGCCTAGACAACGTTCGGGGACCCCGCATCCTTCAATTGATTTGATACCGCCTTGGAATTTGAAGCTAGTTGTGTTCTTTGAGAAGTCTGCCTCACGTCGATGAGGAAGTTTCTAACTTAATTCTCAGGCACGGTGAAAGCTGGTGAGAGATACACCGTGAGACTCGTTTCAACGTGCCATGCTCATTTCCACTTCACGTCCACTTGCTCTTATCCAATAAAGTACTCTCATCCATCGATATCTACTCTGCATGCCTGCCTGGACAATAATTTCGCCGGAAAATCCAGTGAGCGATCTGGGGGGTCATCCAATGCGGTTCAACGTATACCGGGTGATGAAAGCTGTCTATCATGTTTTAGACCCATCGAACGAACCGAGTTCCACGATTGATGAAGTAAAGCACATCGCAACCCTCGAATACGCAGTCTCGCAAGAAAAAGAAGGTCCTCTTGAAATATCAAGCCTCATCATACATCTGCGCCTTTCCACACAGACTGATACGCGCTTTGATGTTGTGCTGCATGACATGCAGATTGAAGACAAGGTAGAGAACACGTGTATTTTGCTCCCTGAAGAGCTTTCCCCGGCTCTGATGGACATCTCCCGGTTCGTTCGCGAGTTTGTCATCAGAAGGTCAGCTATCAAGTGGAAACCAGCTTCGGACTGCAGTTTTGGCCGTAGGATATGGGACCAGATGCAAGAGGAGGTAGGCGTTGCTTTGTATTCATCCACTATCATGATCCAGATCATGCACTCTAGAAATACCATCAGCGTGTTTCACAGCAGGAGACTGCTGGTGGCACAGACACCAGTGGAATCGGATGCTCTTCATGCCCCATCGGTCATTGCAAAAGCTGTGGGGTTATATCGTGCCGGTCGGCCAATTGCCGTGCATCTTGCGAACCTCCAATCGTACGGTGCGCTAAGCATAAACACAACGCGTTATGCCTTCCGTGCCTCGAAGAGCAAGGGTCTAAGAGAGAACTAGAGAAATGTCCTGCGTGCAAATCTTGGTGCTGTCCCAAGGATATAAGCGAGTGTATCGGTCATCCCGTCACCATCCCTTCGCTTTCTCGCGCGTCCTCGCTCGAACACTTTGTAAAAATGATGATTACCTCCTCCCAATTGGCTAAAGTCCACCCTGTCAAGTACGGTTCTTGCGGCCAATGCAAGCTACGGGGCTGGCGGAGATGCCCAGGTGGCTTTTGTTGGTCAAATCACAATGTGATCTGCCCGGAATGCACCAGTGGTGGTATCACTTGTGCGTGTCGGAAAGTGTGGGCATGTGATGTCTGCGCGGAGCATGATAGCAGCATCTTCATCCGTTGTCCGCGCTGTGACAGGCCGTTCTGCAAATCTTGCACCTATATCGACCAATGCAGACGGTGCACCCGTGCTACCCTTTGCTATGACTGCGCTGAAGAAACGTCGGATGTGGATGACTGCACCAAGGATGCATCTGACTGCGCTAAAGAAACGTCGGATGTGGATGACTGCACCAAGGATGCATCTGACTGCGCTAGAGAAACGTCGGATGTGGATGACTGCACCGAGGATGCATCTGACTGCGCTGAAGGAACGTCAGATGTGGATGACTGCACCAAGGATGCATCTGACGGGGTAGTAGAAAAGTTTGCTACACTTGCCGGAACATGCGAAGGCTGCGGGGAGAAGGTGTGTAGTCGCTGCGCGCCAATTAGAGCCTCGTGGTATTCATGCATGGGGTGCTTGGTGATGAAGAACCGTCGTACTGAACGTGCACATGCCTATTACCGCAACTGATCTGAGCCAACATGGGTGTAATTCACAGGTCGCTCCATACATATGAGAACAGAATGTTTGATTCCGCGGAAGCAACCTGAGTGACTCCCATGGGTGTGCCCCAGCTGAGCTCCACCGTTGCCTGTCTGTTATATAATTTGTGTATGATGCACCTCTTGTCATAGCTTGCTACTTACGCCTCTGCGGCAGTCAGCCCTTTCTATGCTATCATCTCCTGTGAAGGCCTCATCTTGTACATACCGTATTCTTAGGAAACCTATTTCCTCAAAATTGAACATTTGTTTGCTTCGACATAAGTACTTATCTGATGCTGATTATCAGGAGAAATCAAAGTAGGCTGCCTTTCCGCTGTCGCTTTCGCTTTTGCCGCTGAGTGCAAACATACTTATAAGTAGCAGCAAAGCTCAGACTGACGTTGAACACACCGCCTAGCAAGCCCAGATGCCTACCTACACAATCACGCTGGTCTGCGCCAAAGTAGGGCGGACACGAACGCTTGCACATCTTAGTGCTTTTGCTTTTTGTCCGCTTTTCTAGGAGTCGAAAGCAGGCCCAGTGGTTTGTACAGACATCTCAGCGTCCTTGTAGCTACCACGCGCATAATATTGCCAGCAGTGTATAATATATCGTTGGCGAGTGCTCGCATGACTTTTCGTTCTTGATCGATATAATTTATCTGCAGTCGACTGATCGGTCGAAAATCAAACAAGAACTCGACAAAAAAAGTATTATGATGAGGGACAGGAACACGCACACCAAGATACGAATTCCAAATATGATTATAGTCTTCAGGCTTCAGGCATCGCTGCGACATTGATAAGAGAGACGAACAGAGCACTTGAGTTCAATGATCCCGTCAGATGAGTCAGAATGAATCGATCAGCACGTTCTTATGTCTCTGTATGTACAAGGTTGCAGCCGCTTTATCACATACACTTTGATTGAGACAGACGGTGATGAGATTAAGAATACCGAAGCACCTGCTGCACATCAACATAATGTCTTGAAGGGCATCTCCGATGAAATTAGTTTTCGCTACGAATGAGCAGTAACATTGCAGGTTCGCCAAGTCTGCTGGTCGGTGCATCGTTCAGTCGGACAACTATAAATTCGGGATCGGTGCTAGGTATAAGATAGGAAGGGAATCATAAAATCAAATGGTACACTCGATATTGCGGCAATGACATCATCGTTACGTGGAGCTGGAGGGATTGATGTTAGCTCCTCCGAGGACGGATGGTAAAGACTAGGAACTCACGCGTCTCGGCAACTCGACCAGCACGGCCCATGTGCCATGATGCTCAAATCAAGCTCAACACCTCTGGGTATAATCAATGACGTCCAAGGAGTATAAAACGCATGTCGGGAAGCGGGAGGTACCCAGAAAAGGAGCTCATGATTGGGTCCCATAATCCACCCATCAGGTTGCAGCACGAAAGGGGTTGAATTAGAATGATGACCAGAGGTGGGTTCCAGGAAGTAGGGGGAGGGGGGGTTGGGCAAGGCGTGTTTTAAGCAGGGCGAGAAGGAAATGGGGGGATAGTCAAAAGTATTGGTTGGCGTGATATGAGTCTCCTGAGTGGGAGGTGCGGTACAAATGGTTTAGCATATGAGTCAAAAAGACAAAAGCGTGTCAGACTCCTTACCCGTACGTTGGACGAAGACTGCCACATCTCGATCGACTTGGTCCCGGAATTGCTGCATAAGGTCGTCCAAAGTCTTGCTGTACTGTTTGATGACATTGTCAGTTTCCGACAGAACGTTTTTTCCGAGTCTCTTCCCTATGATAGTACTATAAGATTTATGCACGAAGTGCGATAGCCTGGTGACCCACAAAAGTTCTTTGTTTCCGAGTAGTCCCTGATGAAACGGGCGCACTCGTGAATCTGCTGAACGATCTTTCCAACGATACCGCGCATCGATTCAATCTTCCTAAGGCTGTCATCTCGAGTCATGAAGCGATAAACTTCTGCCAATTTCTCGAGAAGACTATAGATCGATTTGTCCCGCTCTGCTTGAGCGACTATGATCTACAGAGTTATGACATCTGAGCGGGAGATTGCACTCCGGGAGAAACTGCACATACTTTGGATGCAGCAGACAGCACACTCAGCGCCATCTTTGCGTATGGATGTATCTATCCGACTTGATTAGTTCGCTTCCAATAGACAAGAATAGCACTTACATCCGTCTCAAAAATATTTGCGGCAGCGGCAAGACCCCCTGGGACATTGTTGGCGGCCGATACCATAGAAGTCGCATATTTTCCGAGCAATCCCATGTTTTGTGTACTAGCACAGGCACCTTGAAGTTCAACATCAACTAATTGGGGATCAGGTCCTTCCTTCTCGCCAGAAGCAGTGGCCTGAACCTGCGGTACCACCAAAATTAGAGAGGAAAGTCAAAGCATATGACGAAAATACCTGGGAAACGAGCTCTTCGCATAGCCTATGGTTCACGGAGTCACTGGGAATAATCTCAAATGTGGTGGGATGCTTGTTGTCGTTGGATGACTAGAAATGCCTCTGAGAAAACCGAAGGATTAGAATAGTAAGTTCGAGCACTTACGTCAACTTTCTGACTTGATGAAACCCCTTCCATTTCGACGTTCTGGACCACAGTGGTTGAAACATCTCGAAGGTCTACGTTCTGGTTTGCAGGAATGCGGTTGCGGGAAGACTTGAAGGGTTTCTGGACGATGTCAGCCATATTCAGAATCAGGAAACCCAGTAGTCCATTACAGAAAGTTTCTTGACCACGCGTTTCACAAATTTACGAATACCCTGCTTGACTCGACTACGAGGTTGGCTCTGGGCGACGAAAGCGTCAGAAGCAGGCATGAACGCTCATCCTCATCGAGCAAGGCCTTGAGACCACATACCGGGTTTTCACCAACGGGTGCCTCGTAGGTTTCTGGAGGATCTGGCCTGTGGTCTCTACTCATCACGAGTAGTTGATACTGTAAGTGAGGTGAGGGTACACGAAGTAGGTGGGAGAAAAGAGAGAACCTCAGACATGAGCTGAATACCATTGACCAAAGCATGGCCAACACGTTGACTGGCTTCTTGAGGAGCTGATCATGATTAATAGGCAATAGCCCATTGCCGAAGGGAGTATCAAGCCTTGAGGGGGCAATGCCATCAATCTGCATGATCATTCAGCACACTTGCTGATTCACTGAAAGAAGCGAGAGAAATGGTTGGTTGTTGTGAGAAATAGCTTCAAGGTCGTGACTGAATTCATCGGGGAATGCGTTGACGAAGAGTTTGGAGAGGGCGATGCAAGACTTTCAATAGGCTTTTCCGTGTAAGACCGTTCAGGTTTTTGGGGCATTGAGCAATAAAGGGTACACGGGCTTTACATACGGAAGTGAGCAGCAACTAGGCATACAAGTCGAGGGTGCATCGGCGCGAGTGTCATCGAATGGTTGTTGGATGAAAGGAGTGTGGTGGAAATAACGTCAAAGCAGGTACAAAGAAAGTAAGATGAGGGGGGTAGCGGTAGAAATGAGATATATACAAAGGCGGAGAGAAGTGAAATGTGAAAGAATGGAGTAAGAACGGAAAAGATGGACCATCCAGTAGTGCGTACTATGTTGCGATGGTTGAAGTGTCGGTCCGAGCGAGGGTCCAGCGCCAGCGGCCACAGCCATAGGCTTCCTTACATAGTCGAGGAGGGGGAGAAACAGTTGTTGTAGAAGTCGAGAAGGGAACGAAATGGCCGTTGTTGTGGGATGTAGTCGAGCAGGAAGACAAATATCGTTGTGGTAGACAGTCAGAATTCACTGAAAGGGAAGGGCGACATCCTAGGCGCGAGTTGTACCTTTGTGAGGGAATTCACCGGGTCCTACCTTTACTAAATAAAGTCAATCAAATGGGGCCTTAGGATTTTGCCGCATCACTGCCGCATCCGTGCCGCACCCTACACAACAAGTGTCTTATATGCATATATAATATGTCTACGTCGTCCACAAAGGTCTTAAATATGATTTATGATTAAGAACTACCATAATACATGTTTTTGTGTAAGAATTATCGTGGTATCATAGTGAATATAGTACTTCATGGGTGCGGTAGTGACGCGGTAGGGTGCGGCA